>JAQQPU010007492.1:14184-38697 GCA_029168905.1 Artemia sp. Kazakhstan ARC1039 | reverse complement strand
AAAATATGCTTACGGCTCTAACAATTATACTCTGTGATTGGTCAGAGACACAATGTGGCTTTCCCACTAGTATTCTTATTTCTACTTAACAGTTCGACTTGATAGGAATTCTGAAACTGGACTTAAATTATTTCAACAGATACACGTTAGCACTCTAAAGAGAAATTTGAGTCGCATAAGCTTGGGTTATTAAGCGTTTGAATCTGATAAGAAGAAGTTTAATTTCTTTTAATCCCCAAGATGTAGATTCCTCTCCCGTATGATTTTCGTAATAATTAACCATTATCGCATATGCTTAGGGATATTAAGCGTTTGAATCTGATAAGAATGGTATTTAATTTCTTTAAACAAAATTTTAGTAACACATTCCACACTGTGACCAGTGTAAAAACAAATCCTCTTGATATTATTTGAAGAAATCATTACATAAAAATTCTTGTTTTAGATGTTAATATATTCGGTTTCTTTAGTATATAATGTAGTTTCAATTTGGAACTTTAAACAGTTTGAATATCCATTCTATCAATATAACTTCAAAGATGTATGGCGTTTTTGACTGTGAATACATTGGCGTGAAGAAATCGGCGTGTGGAGTGATTTTTGAATGCGCATTTCTACTGTTGACTACTGATCATCAAGAGGTCTCTTGTTACCACTGGTATATAAACTATAATATGTATGCGTACAATGAAGAGAGGTGGCGCAGTACACTATACTTTATAAACAAAATAGGTTTATATAATAGAATGATTCTTCCATCCTATAACAAAGGGAAGGATTTATCCTACGTACAGGAGGAAGATAGAGAGATATGCTGTTTTTTTGGCGTAACAGCACTGTACACAAAAGGGATTGTGCCCAATGACAAACTTTTAATCGAGAAATGCAAATCAGATATACCATTATTCAACTTGGAAGATTTTAGTTGTGAGATATTTCCGAGTAAGATAAACTGCCCAGAGGACGAGGTTCGATTTTTTAGTAAATGGGTACCAATAGATATTCCTTCTCGGAATATGTGTGTGAGATATCCTAAGAAGAAGAAGAAGAACAAACAAATCCGTAATATAGATTGGAATCATACTGAGTGGATGACAAACAATGATGAATTTTTACAATAGTCATCACACTCATGACTACCCAACGGTCTTTTTAAAGACCACCAATTCTATAAACACTTCGTAACTATGGTAATATGAATCTTTTAGGTTCAATGTTTGAATCTAGCTTCAGCTGAAGCTTAGGATAGTAGCGAACATCCTACTGTAGGGCTCATTTGAATGACAATTAAAATTTCTAGTGCCCTGTTTAAGTGACCAAAAAACTGAAGGGGCAACTATGCTCCATTCAATGCTCAATTTCCCCAAAGTTACACAATCCAAATTTTTAGAAAGTCATTTTGTTCAGCATAGTAGAAATATCTAATAACTATGTCATTGAGGATGACTTAATCCCCCACAGTCTCCAGGGGGAGGGACTGCAATTCTGGTCTTGGGAAGGCATATGGAGTTTCACGCCCCAACTTATTGACTTTTTGGGGGGTGTCTCCCTTTTTTCTAAAATCAGGATCCCGGTTTTCAAAATCCCTTTTTCTTCTGAGGCTTGGAGCATTTGGTGGGTAGATATTAAACGTAATGATAAACAAAAAATTAGCAAAAATAACATCAAATAACGAGTCAAACTCAAAACGAGTCAAACTCAAAACGAGCAGAAATTAACATAAGTTGGGCGCGAAACCCCTATGCCAACCCAAGACCAGAACAAAATTTGCACTTTACTGAAAAATACATGTGAATGTGCATTGTCAGTTTAATATACATATACTGATATTTAGTAATCAAAATGTTAATATCATTTGATATGTGTCTTATGTCCCCCAAAATTTTTAAGATAATACATTTTTTATAAATAAAAAAAAGTTTAGTAAAATTCTACGGTACTGTTCTATTAGCTGTAAACCATACAATAAGTTAAGTTCGGTTAATGCTAATGAATTAAAACAAAATAAGATAAAAATGTAATAGTTTAGAAACAAAATTAAGTTTTTGCAAAAAAAATAAATAGGTTAATGCTAATGAAATAAAACAAAATAGGATAAAAATGTAATAGTTTAGAAACAAAATTCAGTTTTTGCAAAAAAAAAATAAATAAATATATTAACCGAGTCAAACTCAAAACGAGCAGAAATTAACATAAGTTGGGCGCGAAACCCATATGCCTTCCCAAGACCAGAACAAAATTTGCACTTTACTGAAAAATACAAGTGAATGTGCATTGTCAGTTTAATATACATATACTGATATTTAGTAATCAAAATGTTAATATCATTTGATATGTGTCTTATGTCCCCCAAAATTTTTAAGATCGTACATTTTTATAAATAAAAAAAAGTTTAGTAAAATTCTACGGTACTGTTCTATTAGCTGTAAACCATACAAGAAGTAAAGTTCGGTTAATGCAAATGAAATAAAATAAAATGGGATAAAGAGGTAATAGTTTAGAAACAAAATTCAGTTTTTGCAAAAAAAAATTATTCACTTGTATTTTTCAGTAAAGTGCAAATTTTGTTATTCTTTGTCTGCTTTTCAAAATGTTCGTATTTGGAAGTCTGTCAGTTAACACTAAGCTGTAAATCGGGTAACTCTCTCACAGTAACAATAGGCTTAGCAGTGATTAAATCTCATTGTCGGCGACAATTCAATCAGATCAGAGTTGTGCAAAATGGAATACTTTTTTGCAAATTGAGTTAGCTTCTATTTCATAGACAAAATATTTGAATTCCTTTTATTCAAATCACCTATCAAGTTATCAAAAAATATATGAAGTAGAAATCTGGTCTGTAAATGAACATTATAGCCATATCTATAGTGAAGCGTTTTTCTATTCATAAACAAATTTTTTAAACTAAAAAGTTACCCCCTCCTCCCTCAGAAAGTTCACAAAAACACAATAGCCTTATCTGTAGTGAAGCGTTTTTCTATTCATAAACAAATTTTTTAAACTAAAAAGTTACCCCCTCCTCCCTCAGAAAGTTCAGAAAGACACAATAGCCTTATCTGTAGTGAGGCATTTTTCTACTCGTATGTTTCCCGAATATTTAACACGTACCATTTTTCCATACCATCCAACAAAACCCAATTTCTCCTAGAATTATTTAAACTAAAAGTTTCCCCCTCCTCCCTCAGAAAGTTCACAAAAACACAATAGCCTTATCTGTAGTTAAGCGTTTTCCTATTCGTAAAAAAATTTTTTAAACTAAAAAGTTTCCCCCTCCTCCCTCAGAAAGTTCACAAAAACACAATAGTCTTATCTGTAGTGAAGCGTTTTTCTATTCATAAACAAATTTTTTAAACTAAAAAGTTACCCCCTCCTCCCTCAGAAAGTTCAGAAAGATACAATAGCCTTATCCGTAGTGAAGCATTTTTTCTACTCGTATGTTTCCCGAATATTTAACACGTACCATTTTTCCAAACCATCCAACAAAACCCAATTCCTCCTAGAATTATTTAAACTAAAAAGTTACCCCCTCCTCCCTCAGAAAGTTCAGAAAGACACAATAGCCTTATCTGTAGTGATTCAGACTGCTGTTGAGTGCCATCCGTTTCTTGCATAGATGTGGTGGCTATGTCACTGGCTTGTACAGGTGAGCCAGTGGGGCTCCCCATCATGTGAGCAACTATCCATTATCTTTTCAGCTTTCTACCTGGATGCATAGGAGCTGGCACTGGTGAGTTTTGAGCAGGCAGCGTCGGTCTGGAATGGATGTGAGTGGCCCCCAATGGACCGCCTATCTCCACTTGTTGTATTGGAGCATAGTCTGCACAAAGAATCCCCTCTAACCACACGGAATCAGGGAACAGAGTCTCTCTCAAACCCCGTAAAGCTCTTTTAAAAGATACAAGAATTACTTATTTAACACAAAAATTTCGTTTTTTAACGGATACCAAGTAAAGAAAAACTGTGTTAGAATTGATTCATTGCCCTCTTCCCTGTCATATATTTTTATAAAAGCCTATTAATCATCTATGAAATCCATTTACTTTCATCAAATACAATTGAAAAATATCTCTCTAATTTGGTCAAAAAACAAACTCTTGTCAATGAGTCTTGAATCGCACATATCCGTCTTTTTTTTCTTAATCCCGATACGACGCATACCGCGAACAGATCACATCAGACCGATAACAGTTAGAGTAATTAGATCCGGGTTGCAGCGGAATGTTGTTTTGAAATCATCCCCTCTTTGGTAACATGTTAAACACAGATGGCTTTATTTAGAGCGGAAGAAGATAATACATTTTAAATGCAGGATTGGGAAAGGATTCTTTTGAACGAAAAAGAACTAAAACTACAGAATTATGCTCCTAACAGGCCAATGGAAAAGAGAGTTTTTTGTTTTACATAATAGAAAAAAGCGTGCTTTGCCGTTTCTATCGAATATACGCATCATATTTTAAGCTTTGTGTTGTTGGAGGGGGGCTAAGTCCCTCTGAAATTTGAATTTACTAGTAAAAGTTTTTCTTTAATTTTTTTGGGAAATAAAAGAATGAAAAGTGTACTCACATTGAAAATTGACGAATCCATTGCTTTCAAAGTTAATAATATATGGTGTACTATAAACAATGTCTTAAAACATAATGAAATTGGTATGCAGTGTAAGAACATTATATAAGGTTTTTAATTGAGTACATTATAGCTTGCCAAGTTGTTTAAAAAACCGACAAATCAAGTTATCATATGAAGTAACCACCAACTTTCTCTAATCGATTGACACACAAAAAATAAGTGTCGCAATAGAAAACATGTCTGCCAAGCCATGTAGGGTTCATTGTAATAGCTCACTGGCCCCTGGTAAGGCATATTACGCAATCACGACTCGGACCTTTACCACTATTACTACTAAAATGGCAACACTGACAATAATGTGACACAGCCCTACAAAACTTCACAATCTTGAACAAGAAAAAAGAACCGTACCCGTTTGAATGACCGGATTTCAAACAGTAGGCTGGACATAAAATGCGGTTCTATCCCAATTTCTAGGTCTATAATGAGAGAAAGGTTGAGAAGACTGGGACATGTTTTACAGATGAAGAGTGACAGATTACAAGAGATCATCTTTATTGACCATTCATCTAGGGTCAAAAGAAAAAAAAGGTCATCCCTGAATGGGGCGGGAAGAGGTCGTAAGAAAGGATTTAAAGTAAATTTGACCTTCTTGTGAGGGTGTAAAGAGGGAAGCTTTAAATAGATTGGGATGGAGGAGAACGCATGCGCAGCTGTGTTGGCCTTGGGCGGCTTAGTGTTACAGTGAGTCCTTAGCAGCAGCAGTAAAAGAAAAATCGTAGAAATGTTGGTTTTCAGGTACAAATAGACCATAGATGAATCCAAGGTACAAACAATGATTTTATTTTGATGTCCAGGTACTTAAAAATAATTAAACTAATTTGAAATTAAAATAAAAAAATCGCAAAGTATTTCCTACCTCAAATGGATTGATTAGCTAGTTCCTTTCCCCCTTTCTTTAAAGTTATTAAATTAAATAAAAACAAGTTTTTCAACTGAACATAAGGAGCAACGTTAAAACTTAAAACGAACAGAAATTATTCCATTTATGAGAAGGGTTGCCCCCTCCTCAACACCTCACTCTTCTCACTAAACTTTTTTAGTACTTAAAAAAAGCTTCTCTCTGTTCTAATTAAACAAATCTTGTGTTCCGGGAATCGTTCTTACATAATTGGGACAAAATTCAAACTTTAGCGTAAAGAGCAAGGTGTTGAGGAGGGGACTCCTCCCTCATATATATAATAATTTCTGTTCCGATTTAAGTTTTAATGTTGCTCCTTACTTTCATTTAAAAAAAACTTCTTTTTTCTAATTTAATTTATGATTGTTTTTTAAATAATGCCAGGAAATCTGGCTCCATCTCAGCGGAAAAATCCCTCCTCCCCATGGATATCCTCTAGACAATCAATCCTGGTGAAATTTTACCCCGGGCGATTAAACTCAACACCTCCACGCGTAAGATTGAGTCGGCAAAGAGAAAGCAGGTCATATGAAGAATTCCACACAGGAATTTTGGCAAATTCTCCAGTGTAAAATTTCTCCTGAAAAATTCATCCCCAGTAAAACTTCCCTCCCGTGGAAAATACACCCAGCAAAAAACTAGCCCCTCCACCCAACAAATTTATTGATACTTCCCAATAACAAATACTACATGTAAACAATGGGCAAATTTTATAACTTAAAGACCTTTCCCCAGAGGCCTTTCAACTATGCTGAACAAAATGACTATCTCATAATTTTAATTGGAAGATCGTGAGAAAAAAGGGGCGTTGGAGGGGGCCTAGTTGCCTTTCAATCTTTTAGGCCACTTAAAAAAGGCACTAGAACTGTTAGTTTCCGTTCGAATGAGCCCTGTCTCGATATTCTAGGACCACTGGGTCGATACGACCACCCCTGAAAAAAAAAATAGACATGCATTCGTGATCTTTCTTCTGGCAGAAAATACAAAAACCCAGATTTTTGTAGATAGGAGCTTGAAACCTCTACAGCAGGGTTCTTCGATACGTTGAATCTGATGGTGTGATTTTCATTAAGATTCTTTAACTTTTAGGGGGTGTTTCTCCCTTTATTCGAAAATTAGGCAAATGTTCCAAGCTTGTAACCTTTGATGGGTAAAACAATTAAATTAATGAAGCTTCTATATTTAAAATCAGTACAATGAGTCAATTCTTTCGATATATCTATCAGTAGCGAAATTCTGTTTTTTAGAGTTTTTGTTAATATTGAGCCGGGTTGCTCCTTACTTACACTTCACTACCATGAACTGTTTGACATCAGGCTTCATAGCTAACTGACCAGTTTTATATTTAAGTTTTCACACTATGGAGCAATTGTAAGATAGGATTAAAAATTCCTGATTGAAGATCTAAGAAATAACGAATTAAAGTATTCAAATTAATTGCAAGTATGGAGCAAATTGCAAATTGCAATTAATTGCGAGTATGGAGTGACAAACTGGCACACAAACTATTGGATTACATTCTGAACTGATTGACAATATATCTGATGACTGTATAAAAGATGGATTACTCTATAAACATGGGTGCCTCCATGAGGGGAGGGGCAATGCCTTCACCCCTGGAAATCGGGGACTATATAGTAATTATGAGGAAACCAAAGAAAATAGAGCACAGTAGAAGAAAACCATGGAAAAAACGTGTGTTGGCCCATGGTTGGCTGCTTGCCAGTACTAGCCTATATAGTACTAAATTGGGGATTATATAGTAATTATGAGGAAACCAAAGGAAAGAGAGCAGAGTAGGATGTGGAATGTGTTGGAAAAGATGTGTGTTGGTTGTCTGCCAGTAGGTTTTGACCCTTAATAGGGGTAATATGGGTTCTAATTTATGGCTGAATGCCCCCTTTCCAGTTTTCCCCAAACATTTTTTTATATGACTTGATAGGAGTATACAAAACTGAGTTCTTCCTAGTTGAATGACAAGTATATAGCGATCCTCGTCAATAATGAAAGCATAAGAAACTAAATAATGTTTACATTAAATAAAAAAATCCGCTTTATTCCAAGTATGTATTTGTTTTGAGTTTGCAGTTAAACATCCCAAGTTAGCCTAAGTAGTCTACATTAGAAAGTTCATATAATTACAGAAAAAGAAGGAAAACAATTTAGAAAAGGGGCATTCCCAATAAAAATATAACGTCAAATTGAGCGTGCCTGAGTACCCATGAGTCAGTTCTGAAAGTCAGTTCTGTAATAAGAAATGTTTAATATTATATCTTTCCCCAGAACAAATTTTTGATCTTTCTGCCTTTGATCATTATTATTATTATTATTCACCAGGAGTGATTGCATTGACATAATTGTTTACTTTGAGAAAGCATTAATTTTTTATAGTTATGATGTAAAATGCTGTCAAAGATATTGATTTTTGGTATTCAAAATAAAATTAAAATATCAATATTTCTCAGTAACATTCAATACTTGCAGCCTTTTTCAATGACGCCCAGCACTAGAAATTCTTGATGATATTCTTAATCTTAGTTTCACTGCTTTACTATGAACAAACCACTTTGACTGTAATTTCGACAATTGAGTCTGAAGGTGCTAAATATATTAGGATTTGATAACCAAGTTCAAAAATACTGATATTGTTCAATATGTCTGTCCAACACTTCAGCATTGCTCAATAGAAATGAATACTAGGAGTTCCTATCTTATTTTTCATTAGGCTATTGTTTTGTGTATTTTTGTAATTATTTTCCTTTTTTCATTTAATTGTTCTTTAATTGACATATTTTTTCATTACCTTTCAAAAAATCTTTATCTCTAAGCTTTGCTACCCCACCAAAAACTAGACAAAGAGTGATGTGTTAACAAAAATAATGTGTTCATAAAACTATACTATTTCATGAAATATAATTAAACAAATAAAAGTTTTTTCAACTAAAAGTAAGGTTCAAAACTTAAGACGAACATAAATTATTCTCTATATTCCTTCTCGTTCATTAAGCTAAAGCTTTTTACACTTTGGAAAACCTTCTTTTTTCTAATTCATTGACCCTTGCATTTCAGTAAATGTTATTAAGGAATTTGGGCAAAAGTCAGACTTCATAGTAAAGAGCAAGAGGTTAAGGAGGAGACAGCCCTTCTCATGTAAAGAATAATTTCTAATTTCATTTTAGGTTTAAAAGCTGCTCCCTCCTTTGTCCTTTCAGTTGATAAATCTAGTTTTTTCTAATTTAATTTCTAAATGTTTCTAGACATTCATTTGGGTTGTCCCTGAAAGGGGTGGGAGGGTGTTGTGGGGAAAGATTTAAGGGAAATGGGAACTTCTTGGGAGGATGTAAAGAGGGAGGTTTTGAATAGATTGGGTTGGAGGAGGAGCGTGCGTAGCTGTCTTAGCCTCAGGCGACTTGGTGCTGCAGTGAGTTGTTAGTATGAGTAGTAGTAGAAGTACTTTTTCAGTAATTGTAAAAATTTGCAATAGATAGCATTTTAATTTAATGAGTCCTTATTAATATTTCTACGGCAGAATTAAGGGTGGACAAAGAGTGGTATCATTGCTGGAGTGCTAGAATATGGATGGAAATTCTATGTGGCTTTTGATCTTCTACATTGCTGAGGCCATTGCAACCTCTTCAACAGGATTCTCTGATTGATAAATACATAATATACATATGTTTAAATACACTGAAATATTTTATATAAATAGAAAAAAAAAGAAATATTACCATTTAAAACCTCGCGTTTTCTCCAACTATGCTTCCCAACTAGGAAGTATAAAATGTAGTTTTTTATACTTTTGAATCGATTAGTTTCTCAGAATTTTAAACTGATTGCAAATTGATCTTCTTAGGGCATCTTAATCTTCTAAGCTTCATGTACTCATGTATGTAGTGTATTATCTACTTTTTTCTTTATACTCCACAATTATCGATTTTTGTATAAAATAAATTAAAATAAATTATTAAAAATAAATTATTCTTAAAGTCATAGTTTGTTGTCATAAAATGGCAGAAAACAACACCTTCCCGTGGTACAATCTTCATGGTTACTTAGGAGCTTTTAATTTATCTTTGAATGAGCTCTCTCACAATTTTCTAGGACTTTTGGTTTGATACAATCATCCCTGGGAAAAAAATGCGAAATTCCACATTTTGTAGATTGGAGCTTGAAACCTTTATTGTAGTGTTTTCTGACATTATGAATCTGATAAAGCAACTTTTGTTAAAATCACTTTCTTTTACAATCAGTTCTGAGAAAAAACAACAAAATTCCAAATTTTATAGATTGAAGCTTGCTTTTAAGGGGGTGCTTTCCTCTTTTTTCAAAAATCAAGGATACTTTCTCAGATTTCTAGCTTTTGGTGGGTAATGTCAAAAGTATATGAATTTTATATATTTAGAATCAAAATAAAAAGCCAATTCTGTTAATGCGTCAATTGTCATCTAATCTCTGTTTTTTAATTCTGGTGAATATTAGCCCAAGTCACTCCTTACTTGCAGTTTGTTATCACAAACTATTTGATAAGATTCTTTTGGGACAAACAATTAAAATAAAAGTTCAAAATAGGGATAAAATCCTTTTTAATAGACAGTTTATAATAAATTTCACAATAAATACCAAATATTT
The DNA here is from genome assembly GCA_029168905.1 of Artemia sp. Kazakhstan ARC1039. Classification (NCBI taxonomy): domain Eukaryota; kingdom Metazoa; phylum Arthropoda; class Branchiopoda; order Anostraca; family Artemiidae; genus Artemia; species Artemia sp. Kazakhstan ARC1039. The sequence continues at coordinate 28,541 of JAQQPU010007492.1, read as the reverse complement.
CGGTCACATATACAGTGACCGTCATCAGTAGGGTGAAGTCACCGATGATTCGACAGTGCAATTTCGGAACCACTGTCGAAATTTTCCTTCAAAACGGGATAGCTCTGCTTAGCCGTGACTTAGAGCGCCATCTCTTGGATCCGTCGTTATATTTCCACGGTGCGAAACGTGGAAACTATATCCGGTACACCCAGATAAGAAAAGAACGTTCAATTCGGTCAGTTTCCTGTTTTCGACACAAAAGGAGCTCCGGACAATTTTTCAGGTATGTAATGTTCAAACTGTCATTACTTGGTTATTTATTGCAAGAAAAAGTTGGGATAAGCGCCAATGTGTCGAGATACATCTGATCTTCTTTGAAATGTAGCCACATTAGCTTTTTCTTGATAAAATTAAATGAAAATGGCGACGGAAATTGCATTGTCAAAACTAGGTTCCAAGTGTCGAAAATTCTTGTTCGATGTAGTGGAATACCAGGCGGACTAAAAATGTTCCTTCAGCCGCATTCAAGCGTAAATATCGGCTTCTATCGAGGGATTTATTTCTTTGGTGAATATCTCGTAGTAACCTTGTCGAAATTTTGGACAGACAGCAACAGGCCCTGTCGAAATATAGGTGACTTTGTCGAAACTTCACTGAACATGTAAAACAGATGAGAAATAATAGGTGTCGAAATTCAAGGATCCATTGACGAAACCATAGGCACCATAGCTGTCGAATTTACGGGTGCTTTCTGCGCAACGAGAGATTTTGATGATTATTATTTCTAATAATAGCCTATTTCAGATGAAATAACATTTAAACAAAGTTTTTTTTTAAACTTTGAAGTTTTACTTACAGACACTGGATTTTTCCATCATCTGAGAAACTGCCGCTTGGCCTCATACCATGCAGGGGCGTAAATTGCTATGGGGCAGGGAAGGGGGATGCAGTTGACCCCCCAAGACCTCGTTTTGCCCCCCCCCCCAGATTTTTTTAGATTATAACCTTATTTATCCTTCATCCGAATAAAAAATACAAATTTTATCGAATACAAAATCTTATACGAAATGACGTGTAGACCTATGTTTGGGACGAAACTAAGAATCTACATAAGAAAATAAAATCCACTAAATCAAATAAACTTCTTAAATTTCTTGAAATCCACTCCCGTTTTCCTAGACCCTATCCCTTCCGAAATGCTAGTGAAACAATTTTGTTATACTAAATTTGTTATACTAAATACTATTTGTATTTAATAATGTATATGAAAATTTTTTGTACCGATTTTGTTATACCAAATACTACATACTAGAAACGATTTTGTTAGTTTTATTACTTCTACTTTTTGCATAGTCTTTTATACTTTTATACATTAAATGAAGTTGAAGAAAAACAAAGAAACAAGAATATACGTGTCAAATACACCAGGTTCCACCCACAAGCATTCCCCAAGTATTTAGATGGGTGTCGAATTGGGTTCCGACTTGCATCGAAAACAGGTAACTTTTTTGTTGTGTCGAATTTGTAGGTGAAAATGCTCTAATCTCGGAAAATTGGAGTTTAGTACCCTTTCCAGACAAAAGTTCAAACTTCTCATCAAACAGCTAGATTCCTAGATGTTTTTCCTACATACTGAAACCCTTTTCATACCGAAAGTCTTTAAATTAAGACTTCTAGAGTAGAAAAACTGGTTTTTTACAAAAACTGTTAAATCATCGGTTCGACACCCAATACGGGTGTCGAATTGGGTTCCGACTTGCGTCGAAAACAGGTAACTTTTTTGTTGTGTCGAATTTGTAGGTGAAAATGCTCTAATTTCGGAAAATGGAGTTTTGTACCCTTTCCAGAAAAAACTTCAAACTCCTCATCAAACAGTTAGATTCCTAGATGTTTTTCCTACATACTGAAACCCTTTTCAAACCGAAAGTCTTTAAATTAAGACTTCTAGAGTAGAAAAACTGGTTTTTTACAAAAACTGTAGAATAATTGGTACCTTTACCCTGGTAAAAAACAGTTTTTTTTGCAAATTTTTACTACTGATGACTGTCACTGTATATGTGACCGAAATATCTGGTACTTTTTTGAAATTTATTATACACTATCTATTAAAAAGGATTTTATCCCTATTTTGAACTTTTATTTTATCGTCATGGAAAGGCAGTGTGGTCTCCGAAATTATCTATGGATAGACAATTTTATTTTATCCTTTTCATTTTATTCAGTAGAATTTGAACATTGAAAAAAAGGGTCAATTTGACACCTGAAATGTTAGATTTAATTAGTTTTTCTTTGCTATTCTGCAATTTTTAAAATATATGAAGATATATTTTAAAAAAAATTTAAAATATATTTTTTAAAATACGGCTGACTGACCGTATTTCAAACAATAGGCTATACGAAAAATGTGGTTCAATACCGCTCTCTAGGGCTATAATGAAAGAAAGGTTGAGGTGGTTAGGGCACGTTGTGCGGATGAAAGATGACAGATTGCCGAAGATTGTTCTTTTCGGCCAACCATCTAGGGCTAAACGGAAAGCAGGTCGTCCCCGTCCGGGGTGGGAGGACGTCATAAAGAAAGATTTAAAGGAAATGGGAACTTCATGGGCGGGCGTAAAAAGGGAGGCTTTGAATAGATTGGGGTGGAGGAGGATCGTGCGTAGCTGTGTTGGCCTCAGGCGGCTTGGTGCTGCGGTGAGTTATTAGTAGTAGTAGTAGTATGAAGATATAAGAGATTTCAGGTAGAGGGGGAGAATTAAACTGTTATGAAAGAGGTGTATTTTACATGGCAATTACAAAATCAAAATGTGATTAGGAAATTGCATAAATACAAAGGTACACCTGTTATAATTTTGAGAAAAAATCAATCTTTCCATAATTTCGGTTTGAGAACGATTTTCTTTTACTCTAGGTTTTGGACATAATTAATTAAGATTAAATGTATAATAGTTCATAATAATTAAACATGTTATATATTAAATAGATTGACCCCTTTTTGCCAAGAATCTTGGCCGTTTAACGTTGGCTGAGTTTTGTTTCATTTTGGATCCAAAATTATTTACTCTTTTTATTTGAAAATGTTTTTAAAAATAAAATTACTCTAAAGAAAATGTATGCTAAAATATACTCCTGTGCCCCCCACCCACCATTTCTAAACAACTTATTCAAATCAATTCAGCAGACATGGAGTAATAACAGACAAATAGAAAATTTCCCAAGCCAGGGGTAGGGACCTAGAGATCAAAATAAATGAACAAATTGTATATTGACTATTGAATCTGATTAAAATGTCTGTTCTGACTGATTATAAACTGGGTTAATGTCTATCAGCTATGTCATTATTTGGATCAGGCATATTATTTTACATGTGATTGAAGATCTACAATGCAAAGAATTCACTTACTCAAATCAATTCAGAAGATATTGAATGTTAACAGACAAAAAAGTTACCAAGGTGGTAACACAGACCTGTAGATCCATACAAACTGACACATTATTATTAAACTATTTTACTCATGTTTTGACGGCTTGTCTTTCAGAGCTTAAAAGTGACCAAATTCAACAACATAATATAATAAAAACAAAAATAAAGAATACAAAGACGGGTTTTGTCACATTTTGTACTAAAAAAGATTTTAAAAATGTAGAAGTAAATTAAAAAAAGCTTTATCTTAAAATCTAACTAAAAATATTAAGAATCTGGAACAGGCTTAGCCTCAAAATATGCTAAAAACTAAAAAAATACTTTGCACCACAAAGAAAAACTCAAAATATTGTCTTACAATAGTCATGAATTGTCATGATCATCAATAAAATAACTGTTCACTAACCGGACAAAAATTTTAATTTTTAAGACTAAAAAAGACAGCTTGGACAATCACGATATTTCATTATCATAATTATTTCATCACATTATCATCACATTATTTTTCATCACATCATCACATTATTTTTCATGTGATATTTCATCACATTATCATTCATTATCATAATTAAAGGGGGGCATAAAAGCCCCCCTTTATCTCAAGATTAGACTAATAAAAGAAGAAAAGCATTTTTTGCCACTTCCAATGATTCAGCTTTGACACAGACCACAAAACAAATGATTATGCTGCTACTGGCTGGCATTACAACAAAAGAAGAATTTTAATATTGGCATATCTTTTAAAGTATCGTGATTTAATTGTTTCAAAAGTATCTTTGTGGAATAATAAGAGCCTAGCTTATAGAAAGTCACTTAAGCTTGTATTGCAATGTGAGTTTATAAATTGTATCCTCAAGTTTTGTCTGGCCTGCAGCATGATTTGACTCAGCTTTAAGTATGGCCCCATATAAATGTTTTTGCAGTATTACACTGCTATCTTATTTTAAAAAACTTTGGTGGAATGATGATTATTAGAATTTATTAGAAGTCATCTAAATTTCAGTAACTAAAGAGATCGGAACTCTAAATTTTGCCAGCAAGCTTAATTTGGCCCAAACTATACATTGACATTTATATTTCAATTGGACTCATCCTTTTTTTAAAATAGAATTTTACCAAACCAAACCAAAATTAAATAAAGTGCCAAAAACACAACACATACAAAAGTCAGTAAATAGGAAAAAGTCAAAGCAAAATACCCCCAAAAAAAGAGACCTTCAAAATCAAAACAAAAATGGCTATTCAGGTTTCATTAAAAACATAAGAAAAAAATGAAGATTATGTATCATTTAACTAAAATTTAGACACTGAGACCTAGGGTTCTTATTGTAGGCCAGACCTGCATCTGGTAGCAGGCCAGAAGTTGGCCACTGGCTGACTTCTGGTAGTAGGCCAAAAAGAAATAAGTTGATTTAGAAATAATTAGCAAGAAGAAGTCAGCAATTTCAAAAGAAACAGGTAGGATTTTTCTTCTTGAAATCAGATAAATATTTCTGGCTAAAATCATCTTTTGAATAACTTCATTCTAGGGAATTTACTAAGAAATACGACCTCGTACCTAGAGTGTCTACTAAATGAACAGAAGGTTGAAGCCCAAAGGTTAGATAAAATAAAAATTAACAAAGGCAAAACTATAGTTTGTACGGGATTGATGCAAAAAAATACTTCAAGCAACAAAATAATACAGCATTACGAAAAAAATTAGGATAAAAATCTTTTTTTTTTAAGAGAGGGTTTTATCAAAAAAGAATCCAGATATCATGTAGGCACTAACCAAAAGTAGAGGTTGAAAACCAAATAAAAGTGCATTTTTATGCACTAATTTAACACCTTCTTATTTTTATGTTAATTTATGTTAATTATTTTTATGAAATTATTTTTATGTTAATCCTTTTAGTTAATTGAATGCAAAATAGTTTGAAAAGAGAAATGACTTTCTGTGAGCATTATTCAATCATATTGGTCACTCATTAGGCAGTCAAAATATGAATATTTTATTATCAAGCCTGATCAACCTCTTCTGCTGGATTAAACAGTTCTTCAACCCAAAATAGAGATCAGGTGGTTGAGCACTGTATTTGTGACTTCTCTTTCTGCTACCTGCTCCTTCACTGTTAGTGACTGTTTTAAGAATATTTGCATCAAATATGGCTGAGCCTCTACTACTTAAAGTTGATCCAACTTTAGGATGCTAGAGTGTCTATAGACTACTTTTATTCTCCCGTGTTTTTTTTTTTTTTTTTACATATGCCTATAGGTTTTCTTATCTCTTCAGGAAAAAGGATCAATGGAAATTAAAGATTTAACATGTACTTCTTGTGGCAAGCCCATTCTGCTACCTGTCTCAGTCTGTGACAGAGTCAAGGTAGATCTTGTCCTATTTTTTATTCTTTGTCCCTTATATTGATTGTGGTTTTGTTTTTTGCTGTTGTTGTTTTACTTTGTAGTATCAGTTTGTGGAAACATACTATAAGTAAAGAGCAACTTGTACCAATAGAAGCTTACACTATAAAAAAGGTAAGTTTGGAAACATCATGTACTGTAAAACCACCTAACAAGGGATGCAGCCCAATCTAGGGACATTTTTCCAGGAAAGATACTTAGGCCAAGATATCTGGAGAAGTTTTAAGGATACTGCAAAACTAAAATTACTGGCAGCAAGTCTATTCGTTTTTACATAGAATTGTGCCAAATTTTGTTTAATTTAGTGATTTTTCATGTTAAAAAAAAAGCAAGAGTGAGTAATTTTGAATTATTTTTTAGGTCTGGAAGTGCTGTCTGATGCTACAACTGGACAAGCAAAGCAGAGCTGAAAGCTAGCTAGAAGTAGCCTATAGCTATATTGTCAAGGATGACAGTCACCAATTTTCAAAGGAAAAGGTTTAGTTTCTAATTTTTTTTTTTTTTTTTTTTTTTTTTACTAAAATCTGTCTTTTTCAGGTTGTAAAGTGCTCAATCAAGGGGCATGAGCGTAAGAAGAAAGCAGGTGGACAACAAAGTCCTATAACATGCTCTAGCCGCAGTTGACAACAGAACTTCTTATAGAGAAGTTAGTGATAAATTTGGCATCCCAAAAAGTGTCCTCTATAGACATCATAGTGCAAGAAAAAAGGGTCCATAAAATCTTAAAGATGGGAAGACCTCCCAAGATTGACGAGTTTCAAGAGGAAGAACTTGTGAAAAGCTTGGTAACTTGTGGACAGAAGGGCTATCCCATGACAGCTTTTGACTTGTGGTGTTTTGTGAAGTATCACCTAGATCGCCAAGGGAGATCATCTGGCAGACTCAAGGATAATATTCCTTGCATGCGGTGGGCGAAAAAATTTCTAGAAAGAAACATTGGCAGACTATCAGAGAGAATGGCCTCAAACATAAAAAGACCTAGAGCAAAAGTGAATCATGCTTTGGTTAGGGATTTTTTTTAGGAATATACAAAAGACACAGAAGGAATTCCTCCTCAAAATATCATAAACTATAATGAGACAAATCTGACTGATGAGCCAGGGCAGAAAAAAGTGATTGTGAAACGCAGCACAAAGCATCCAGAAAAGATTATGAACTCCTCAAAAGCAAGTGTTTTGCTAATGATGACAGATACAGCAAGTAGTAGAGTGCTGCCTCCCTATGTGTGCTACAGGGCAATCCATTTTTATGATGGTTGGACCATCGGCGGCCCGACTGGTACAAGGTACAACAGAACAAAGTCTGGTGGGTTTGACGGCTTCACTTTTGAAGAGTACTTCAAAAAGATTATTTTGCCCTACTGTTGTCGGCTCTGGGAAAAAAGTAGGTAACAATCTCTCATCCCACCTGTCCCCAGAAGTAGTCAGATTATCTGATGAAAACAACATTCTCTTCAAGTTCCTTGTAACAAATGCAACTCATCTTCTAGAGCCACTTGATGTTGCATTTTTTGTTCCTTGCAAATGGAAGTGGAGAGAAATTCTAGACAAGTGGAAGATCGGAACAGGAAGAAATTTAAGTGCCATTGAAAAAACTCAATTTCCAAAGCTTCTGAACACTCTTCTCAGATCAATTGAAGCAAATGCTCCAGCAAACCTCAGAGCTAGTTTTGAAAAGTGCAGGATCTATCTGTTTAAGCCAGAAATAGTGCTTGCTCGTCTGCCACCTGGTGACCCAACTGACAAAAACTGTGGTGAACTTCAAGACAGTGTTGTTTCTTATCTCAGAGAAATCAGGTTTGGTTCTGAGGAGCCCTTGGGTTTGGCAGATGGAAACAACAACACAGCAGGCCAAGGCAGAAAAAAAGGCTAACAGTGCCTGCATGTTGGAGTGTCAAAGGATGTCAAGGGATACTGGTACAACCAGGGAACAGTCATCTGAAGAATCAGATTCTGAGTGCTCAATGCTGGTAGACAAACCAGTCGATCTTCAACCTAACACACAGTCACGTTCTGCCAAAGAGAAGAAAATGGCTAATCCTAAAAAAAAAGAAAACTGGTTTGCATGGTCAGAAAATCAGCCAAATAAGCCTGGCACAAATCAGAAACAAAGTTATAAAGGCAAGCACTTCAAGCAAAGAAAGTGATGACAACTTAGTGGCCTATTTTAATAAAGACAGCAGCACCAGTGCTGAACTTGAACTCGCAAAGCTCAAGTTCTCCTGACTTGGGCACAGAACCAGAAGTTGACAGAGAAAAACCAGAAAGAGACACCAAATTGACTATTGGATCCTGGCTTAAAGTGAGCTTTCAGGACCACAGGGACACTTGGAAGAACAGAAACTTTACATTGGGAGAGTAATTGAAGTGAAGCATGGGAAAGTCATGGCTGAATTTGTAAGGAAGACCACCTCGCCTTACCTTGCATTCCCAGCAAAGGAGGACAAGGCCAAGTTGAGAAAGTCTGACATTATAAGATTTCTCCAGCCTCCAGAATTGACTCGTAGAGGGGCTCTGAAGTTCCAAGATATTGGAAGTTTGCCAACTAACTAGCTCAGTGCCTAAGATAATTTATGTGATTCACAGTGCATAAGATATAATATATGTGATTCACCACATTTGACTTATTTGTTTTTTAAGTTGCTTTGGAAGAAATTCGGGGTCTAAAAGTGTAGTCTATAAGCAATAGTGCCATATAGTGCTTGTAAATGAAAATAAATCTTTTTTTAGAACCTATTTAGTGTCCCTTGATAATTTAAACAGCAAAAACAAGGTCTAACAATGTGATCCAAGTTACTGTCCCTAGATTGGAAACTGGGCCAAGTCAAGGAATACCTCCTAAAAAAATAATAATAGAAAATAAATATATGATAAAAAATTTGCGGATTCTGCACTAGTTTTCCTCTCACTGAGATATATCCAATGGCATAATTTCAGTGTTCTACAATGAACAGTTGATGAGAAATTAACAAAAAACACAAAAAAGTGTCCCTTGTATGGTGGTTTTACAGTAAATAATAAAGAATCTACATTTTATGCTGATTTCCAAATGATTAACTGCTTATTCAGTTTAGCTTTGGGAAACAGAGAATACCTTCATCAGATCTGGACAAAACACCATCAAAATTCCTCATGCCAAAGAACCCCTAACAGATTTGTCAAGCCCATAGCTGTACAAATGCATAGCTCCATTTTTCTGGTGTCACAGATGCATATTTCATTTCTTAAACCATGGGTAAGTGCATTGAATCAGTGGCTGCAAATTTTTGGCATGGATCTCATTTGGATGCAAATTGCCAGTTTTGTTGCCCCTTTTAAAACCAGAAAGCAATTGGTGGGCAACTAAACCTGTCTATGCCCTTTTTGTGTTTGAGCCTATTGCATCCAAACATGGCATCATGTCATAATTACAAGGTGAACATTTTAAAAATTCAGGTCAAAACATTAAAAATAAACATGTCTCAAAAATCCCACATGTGCAGCCACCCAGTACAAGGGTCCTAAATTATGTAGAAATGTTTCTTTTTTATAAAAGAATTTTCAAATGATATTAGGTATTTTCATCAAGAGCATTCAAAAGATATTTCTGGGATATGACCCCATTTCTGCAAATTATTGATTCCAAATGAAAAAGTTTATCAGTGAAAAACATCAGAAAAGCAAAAATGGTAAGCCTTATTTGAATTTCAATTGCCCAGAAAAGTAATCCAGAAATGTTGTAGTTTCAAGCAAGGCTATATCCAGGGGGGCTAGGAGATTTGAACCCCCCCCCCCCAAAAAAAAAATGTTTGTCTGACTTGTAAAAACCTAACAAAAATGAATATATATTCAAGACAAGCCTAGGGCTTACTCCATTTTGTTTAAAATAAATGAATAATATAATATGAACAAATTTTTGATGGACTTTTTTATTTTTTTGTGGGGCCCGGCCCCCCCAAAAAAAAAAAATCCTTTTGTAACACCCACCCTGAAAAAAAAATCCTGGACACAGTCCTGGTTCCAAGAATAGTCCCTTTTGTATGCAATTGAACAAATTACATAAATGTCATATTCTAGGCCTAAGAACCAATTGATAAATTTTAGAAATGGTGTGACCATGTTTTTCAAACTGAACATTGAGAGCAGATATGGTCCTGCATGACTGATGGACTATAAGCTCACCTCTTCCTTGTTCTACCCTAAGACTGCAGTTACACATACTGCTCACATGTGGCCATTAGAATGTGACATCTAATACCCCTTTTGTATGTTGGAAGTGATTGGGGAGTAACAAGGCCTCAAGTAATTGTTGCTACAAAACCCATGCCACACAATCAAAAGGAGAGAATCCTTATGTTTCAACCTCTGTAACCATAAATAGAATCAACTGTGACAAAATGAAAACCAGAAACATAAGAATGATATGTTGTGGAATCAGGGGCAGATCTAGAGTAAAATCTTGGAGGAGGGGGGCAAGGTGATAAAGGTGCCAATAATCAACCAAATTGACAAATTTATTCTTAAAAAAGAGTGAAAAAAAGAATGAAAAAAACAGAGAAAGAGGGCACCAGAAATTTTTTTTTTGGGGGGGGGGGGGGGCAGGCCCCCCTGGATCTGCTGGTGGGTGGAATGCATTAGAAATATAGCCTAATAGGTAAACTTTTATTCAGATAGCCAGGAAACAAACATATCTCTGGAATCAGAATTTTATCCTGAATCCAAATATAACATGCATTTCTGTGTCAAATCCTTTCTAACCTCTAAATACATAGCCCATATTATATATTTCCCATGCATTTATTGATTCTTGATTTTGTCACTGTCAATAATAGGTGAATTTTTCACTAATCAATAATAATGTCACTATATAAGTTGTATCTAAAAGAGAAAAGGTACCATCTTTGATAGTTTGTAAAGACCTTAAAATTGAAATTGTAATGGAAACAATGTCATAATAAGTTTGTTTCTTAGCTATCTGAATTTTCTGTTAATATTAAGACTTCCAATATAATTTAGGTAAATTTTTGGCAGTTCACATTATTGACTTAGGAATAAAGTGAACATAACACTTGATGCCTTTTTTATGCTCTTTAGGAATATAACAATTGCTTCTATTGGAAATTTCGATTTAGGCCTACCTGCCCTTACCCCCCTAATGTGCAAATATATACCCTGATTTGGTTTAATTCTTTGTAGTTCATATTATTGACTTACAAATAAAGTATAAATACCACTTCATGCTTTTTTTTATGCTCCTTCCAAATATTTATTTATTTATTAATACCAAGATACAGTAAGCTTTAACAAGTTTGTCGCACAAAACAATTATAAAAGTCTATAACAATGTCAATGACATAACAAAAACATACAGTAACTGAAAAACATTGGAAAAACAATATTACTGAAACATACAATAACATACCAACTTAACTGAAACATATCTGTTAATAATTGAAACCTACAAAAAAGTAAGCCTACAAAATAACTGTCACACTGTCACAAATCAGGCAATACAAAAGTAAAAAAATAATCTCAAAATGGATTGTGATAGGACCTAGTATAGAAATCTGTAGAGGCTAAACTACTTTTGAAAGACTGGACCGTGGTACATGCAAAAATTTCTGATGGAAGTGAATTCCAAGTCTTCCACACTCGGCTAGACAAAGAGTTTTGGCCTAATCTTTTCTGTGAACATGGTGGATAAATTTTGTGTTGGTGTTGATGGGTACTACTGTATTCTGTAAAAGTGAAAAAGTGAGTTGGGGTGATATTATCAATATTCCTAACAATGCAAAATGTATTTATTACGTTGGCTCTATCACGTCTGAACTGGAGAGAAGGCAACTGTAGTCTTTGCATTCTCTGGTGGTAAGGTAGATGACTCAGGTATGGTATGAGTTTGGTGGCCCTACGTTGCACTCTCTCAACCCTCTTTCTATCTCTCTTATTAAGGGGATACCATACTGATGAGCAATACTCAAGTACTGGACGTACAGTGGATACATAAAGTGAAATCAGTGAATGAAGATTAAACTTAGAAAAAGTACGCCTTAGACGTAATAATTGGTAATTAGCCTTATGGGTGATATCTGATACATGTTTATTAAATTTGAGACTTGAATCAAAACAAATCCCAAGGTCACGAACATATTCTACACTTAAAATTAATTTACCAACAACAAAGTAATGGTAATGCTGAGGGAGTCTACGCAAATAGTGCACAGCATTGCACTTGGTTTCGTTAATGAACATAGAGTTTACAGTACACCACTGGCCAGGAGCAACCAAATCCTCTTGAAGTAAAGAAATCTCTTGTTCACTCATGACTGGCCTGTAGATTTTTACATCATCTGCAAACATTTTTATGGTTGAATTCCTAACAACGCCTGGTAAATCATTGATATAAAGGCAGAAGAGTACTGGCCCAAGACAACTGCCTTGTGGAACTCCACTTATGACAGAAATAGGTGATGACAAGGCATCACCTACTGCAACCTTTTGGGTTCTATTTGTAAGATAATCTGTTATCCATGCTTTAGTTTGTGGGCCTATACCATATAGTTGACATTTTTTTATCAGAAGTGGAATGGAAATTTTTTCGAATGCTTTGGAAAAGTCAATATAAATACAGTCAAACAAAATACCATTATCAGCCATCAATTGAAAATCACAAATCACCTCAAGAAGTTGCATGTTACAAGATCGTTGTTTACGGAAACCATGCTGAGCAGAATGCCATAAGTTGTTTTCCTCAAAATGTGCTTGGATTCTACTCACCACAATTTTCTCCATTATACGGGAAAAGATTTATGTATTTGAAATTGATCTGTAATTATTGAAGTGGGACTTTGAACCATTCTTGTACAATGGCCTAATGATAGTTCTTTTCCAAGCTGAAGGACATTTACCAGATGAGAGACAAAGATTAAAAAGATATGTGAGTGGCCCAGCAAGCACTGATGCAAGTTCACGTAACATCACATTGGAAAATCCATCAATATCTGGTGCCTTTCTTGGATCAAGATTTTGGAGTGTCAGATAAACCTGTTGGACTGTAAACTCTGAATCAACAAATTCTTTTGTTAAATCTGGAGGAATAAACTGAGTGTGTGTTTGAGTAAAAACTGAACCAAATACCTTATTGAAAAGTTGTGATTTTACAAAATCATCATCTATATGTAAAAAAGTTTCAGGATCTATAAAGGAAATGGATGATGGGGATTGTGAAACTTGATTCCTTCTCACATATCTCCAAAATCTTTTTGAGCAGCTTTGGACTGATGCTATAACTTTTGTCTCCACCTCTTGATGATTTAAATGAAGGAATTTAGTTGCTCTATTTCTAGCTCTTTTATAATTTAACCAAGAATCTAAGGTTTTAAATCTTAAATGATCACACCACCTATCACCTTTTTCTTTTAGCATTTGTACAATATACCAAGGAAGGATCTGTCTATTTTTGAAAAACTGTCTACTAGTATATATTGGTATATATTGATCCTTACCTTCTATAAGGGCCTGCTTAATAAAATCAAAAGATGCATCAACAGTAGCATTACATTGCTGTAACTCCTCTTGTATAGAAAGAGATGAAATATAATCTGAAAATGCAATGTAATTTCCTCTATCATAATCATATTTGGGAGAATGATTTGGAATATCATAACAACCTATCACACAATTTAGTGATATCACCAATACCAAGTGATCACCTTTTCCTAGTGGTGGCAAAAACTCAACACTAGCAACATCATCTGGCGATTTTGTAATTACAAGGTCTAAAACTGAAGGGGTTGAATTGGCGCGCAAACAAGTAGGGTTTTGAATGTGCTGATACAAATAATGTTCTTGTAAAGTTTCTAGGAAATGATTTTCAAATGACTCATCAGAAAGTTTTGTTGTACCTGATGTCCAATCAATAGAAGGTAGGTTAAAGTCACCAACTACGAGAAACTTAGAACTAGATAAAGAGACAGTGGATAAATACTGCAATATTTTTCTATTATTAAATGAAGACAATTCACAAACACTAGGACTACAATAAATGGCTACAACTTTAAAAGCAATTGAGGACCCAGGTAATTTCACATCAACTACTAAGGATTCACTTATAATTGAAGAAATTGGGTCATTAACTTCAGTATTGTCAGTATTATTCAGAAATTGGTTCATAAGTTCAGTATAACTTCAGTTGGGTCATTAATCATTTTGTTGCAAATGAATTTTGGTACTTGAGCATTATACCCGCTCTTTTATATATGTCAAATGAGACACAGCAGTTACTGGGACTAAAATGAATGATAAAATCATAATTTGGAATTTGTCAAAGACAGAAAAAGAGGCAGTTGAATTTAACCTAACCTGACCAAACTTGATAACTTCAATTCAAAATCAAAGGACTTGGTTTTTATTTTATTTGATTAGCATTAACCAAACTAGCAGTACATAAAAGAGTAGGTATAATGCAAGTACCTGAATTTTACCCCCACCCCTGTACAGGAGCAAATCTCCAGCATTGTTACTGGGGGGGGGGGGCAAGAGGGGTCTATATCAGGATAGTCAAAGGGCATGGG
>JAQQPU010007492.1:0-13784 GCA_029168905.1 Artemia sp. Kazakhstan ARC1039 | reverse complement strand
ATCCAGTGGTATGTTCACTTTATTTGTAAGTCAATAAATTGAACTGCCAAAAATTTACCATAATTTATAAGCCTAGAACTTAACTGGCTTTTGGCCAATAAATCTTACCAGCTCTTCAAAGCTAAAGTCTACATCATTTAGGATATCTTTGGAGTGCTTTTTGGGTTTCCCTTCACATTCTATCAGGAAAAAGAGTAGAGAAATCCACAAACTCCTCATTATTTATCTTTGTAGTCTTGTCCTGGCAGAAATCTATTGGGACAAGTCTTTAAACTATAGGGTGTTCACAATGCAAACTATTTTGGCGAACTAAGCCAAGAAAGCCAAATTACAAATTATTGAAATCGCCGGCCACAGCCAGTGGGCATTCATTTATTTTCAAATAAGAAAATTTCATATATTTATCGGTTTGTATATTCTAATTATTTTTTTCTGTTGTATAGCTAAGTAGTATTTTAATACACCAATGGATGCGTCTCTTCATGCTCTTCCAAACTCCGGGTTCAACAAAGCTTATTCTAAGTAACTGCAATAACTTATTGAATAAAAGTAATTATTGAGCTCTGTTGAACGTGGTTTGAACATCAAAATAAATTTCTCACACATTCTGAAAAAAAAAAATCATATAAGCCTGTAGAATTATTAAAACTAATCTTAATTACTTTTAGCTTTCACTAAAAATTAATATTCAAAGAACTTTCTGTCCGTGAAAGAAAGAATAAAAGTTTATTTAAGTTTGGAGCATAATAAGCAAGTAATTAATTTTAATAGATTTCAACCAGTGCTTCTGATTTCAATTCATTAATTTCAATTGGCTATTGAACACCAAAAATTGCAGTCAATTTCAATAGGCCTATTGAATGAGGAGCAAATATGCTAATTACTTCCTTTGCCAATTCTATTTTCAATCCTTAAAAATGCTACTAAATTAATACATTGTTTTTTATTGTAAAATACTTACCTAAATTCCAAAAAATACCTTAAAATAACATCAATCATTTCTTGTCTGATTCGCAAAAACTTATTAGGCCATATAACCCCCCTCATTTATGTATTAATTTACAGTCCACTTTATACACCCATATATATTTTCAATATTGCGACTCTGTTCTTCTTTGTTAATTTACCTTTACTATAGGCAATGCTATAGCGTTGCCTCTGACAGCAAACGATTATCTGTTGGCATTAAAAAAAATCATTGGGTTATGTTAACAAAATAGTGTAAATATTTATAGTTGGTTATATAGTTATTTACTGGGGCGGGAGGTTAGGTAAATCAATAAAATTTTATTATTAAGACACGTTAGTATTTACGTTTGTTTTAAAGTAGTTTTCAAAATTTTCAGAAACCGTTTTATATTGTCAAATTCATAAGAAACAAAATGTTATTTTGAAGGCCCTTTAGAAGCTTAACATAAAATTGGCAAAAGAAGCCATTAGTAAATTTGGAATTAGCATAAAAAAACGCATCAAAGTTTCTTCATATTCTACCTAGCTAAATAATGACAAAAAAAAAGAAATTTTACGGTCTAATAATAATATAAAAATGAGGTTTCAAATTGGCTTATGAGGCCTATCACACTGGTATACGTGTGGCCTCTAAAAATTTTAATCTGTATATCACTGGTGGGCTATTTCAGCCGACCAATCATCGACCGTTTTATATTTTTGTATTAATAAGCTTATGTTAAACTCTGTTTCAATTTTTTTTTTTCAGGCGAAGTTGACCATGTGATGTTGTAATCTCAACCAATCAATTTTCACTCAAAAAGAAAGTTTATGGTCGTATCTCATCAACGCTTGCTTGGATTGGTCGTTTGTATTGAAGTCACTTTAGGCTACTTTACCAAAAAAAAAATGAAGACACTTGCTTACCGACTATCAACTGCCAGCGTAAAATTGCTGCATTGATGGATTTTACATAACTCCTTATCAAATTCATTCTTAAACTACTAGCGCATGTCTTCATAAATTGTTGCACCAAGCAATTTAAAGGGGGACACATAAATTTCAGGAGGGATAGAATCAAGAAAATGGAGGGTGGATCCAGGTAAAAAAATCGGCATTTTCATAGATTTACATGGGTTTAATCTGGTATCCACTTTAATCACTCTTCTGTTGTAGCAACTATAACAACACAATTTTTTTTTTAGAGAAAAAGGGTTTTATTAACAAGAACTAAAACACATCAACAACAAAACCCGAAGTTTATTAAACTTGTATGGGTAGACATCACCCTTTACAAAACCCTACTAGTCTGTAGACTAGCGCCCCTTCGTTTTTCAGCCCTGGGCCCAATAATGGTCAAGCATTACACAGTTTCAATCTTTTAAGATAGCCATTTTAATGATCCTAGACCCCCTCCTTTTCTGAGTTATGACTAACAAATTGGCTAAACAATCTTCTGATAGATGGAAATTTGCATAAAATTGCATAAAAACACATTGGGAATTATGTTGGGGAGACGAATAATTCGAAATAAAAATATTCAAAATTAGAGAATCACGTTGAAATATTTAAAAAAATATAGGGAAAATCTTGGAATACTGAAATTTTCCTAGGGTAGAGGAAAAAAGGGCGTTACACTGATGAGGTTACACTCATCTATAACGATCATTAAAATGGCTATCTTAAAAGATTGAAACTGTGTAATGCTTGACCATTATTGGGCCCAGGGCTGAAAAACGAAGGGGCGGCTAGTCTGTGGCATCCTGTGCAATATCATTAAGGATGCTCATTAAATTTTTATAGCAGGTTTCAAAGACCGTTAACATCGTCATCAAATTTCCATCTATCAGAAGATTGTTTAGCCAATTTGTTAGTCATAACTCAGAAAAGGAGGGGGTCTAGGAGAATACCTTGGGGTATTCCATTGTGGACAGAGAGAGGACATAAATAATGACTCTGATATTTAACTGCTTGGGATTTATTTAATAAGAAAAAGGCAGCCAACTTCACCAGGAGAGGATTGATATTAATAAAATGAACAAGATCAAATGGTTTACGGAGATCAATGGGAATTAAGTTTGGTCAAGAATTAGAGTTTTCAAGGTTTTTTCCAATGGCTTGCACAAGATGAATAAGATAATGAAAAGTTGAACTGAATTTGAGGTTCTCCAATTGCTTCAGTTCAATGTCAAGTTGAATGTGTTCCTTTACCTAATCTGCAATGAATCCTTCATATAATTTCGAGAATATAAGACTGAGAGACATAGGTCGAACAACCCCAAAGCTAGTCCTTCCATCTTCCTATTTTAAGAGGCTCATGAATCCCTGCCTAGATATTTCTGGAAATAGCCCAGAAACAGCAATCTCATTTAAAAGGATATGCAACAATGATGAAAAGAAATCGCTGAAGGCAAAGAGACAAAGGGATATCCAGAGGGTAGACACTTGTTTTTTTTAGTTTGACCATTTTCTTTCGATTTCCAAAGGAAAAATAAAGGACAAGGAACGGGGAAAATCATTAGTTGGTAATTGACAATTTCGGAAGTTTATGGACGATAGAAGCAAGGAACCAGTTAAGGCTATTGGTGGTCACTTCGCGGGTTCTAGATGGTTGAAATGAAGCTGGTCAAGTCTCCTGACACACAACTTTTTTACTACTGAATACCGTTTTCTGGTTTATTTTTAAACAATTCATCAACCTTATTTCTGTAGCAGTGTGAAGCAGTTTACAAATTTTCTTTTTTTGTGCTTTTTTTTACCTAATTACCTTCATCGAACTTACCATTTCTGAAAAGCTATAGTTTATTTCGAAGGGTTGATGGATGTAGGGTTTATGTACTTAAGAACAAAAAAAAAAGGAAAGAAAATAGATATTTGTCATTTAATTTTTTGCGGAAAGTAGAAAATTTTTGGTTAAATTAAAATTGTAAATATTGGACGTATCTCTGGTATTCAGCCATAAGTTAAAAGAAAGAAGCCCGAAGCTACCAAGAGGGTGACAAGATCCTTAGGTGATTTGAGAAAGAATGCTCAAAGTTTAGGAGACAAAAGAATGGAGAGGTGACAACTCCCACCCAATGGGGGCAAAGCTGATGATAAAATATTAAAGTGTTTATATTAGTTTGAATAAAATCAAACGAGGGGTTTCCCCTAGTTGTTGGTATTTTAACTATTTGCTTAACCCTCAGAGAAGAGCAAAGTCAATCCATATCATCATAATTGGTATCACCAACTAAAAAGAAATCCTGCATTATGATACTAATGGACTCTCTATTTCTCCCTTTTAAATCCCTAATTCAGTAGGATTCAGCATCATCTGCTCTATGTATCAACTGCAGAATGCAGCGCGTGAAACTGTAAACCATGGTTTCTTGAAGTACAGATTCACCTAAAATCCTGGTGGAACAAATCCGGTTTAAGAGTGCAAAAATCAGAATATTAATGACACTTGACAGTGACAAGTTGATTGACACTTAAATGCTCAGAAGCAAAGGGTATTACTATAACGATTAAAAACTAATAAGTCGCGTATACTTCCAGCCATCGGCAGGTTGACAACAGAAAAAAGAATGCGTAAATAGTGCAGTGAAAAATCCAGAATCAAAATGGACAGAGAAAATACACTTCTGAAAATACATATGGCTCAGCGTTATTGTTAATCATTGTTTGAAAATGTGTAACTTTAAAATCTAACTAAAGCTTTTTCTTAAACATTCAAAACCAGAAGCATAATAATTGAGAAAAACTGTAAATTATTGTCTAAATGACAAACTGTCTGCAAAAAAATAGACTCAAAGCCCAAAAAATTCCCTGAATCTTCTCCGACTTGCCTTGCTTCTAGGACTAAGCTACATCAGACACCCTAGTGACATTTTTGGTGGGCCTTCAACTCAAAAATGAGCATTTCACCGAACCAGTATATTTGTGACAGCACATAAGCGTTGATTTCTTCCTTATTATCTAAAGCGATTTATCCCTGCTCAAATATTTAATAATTTAGCACATCAAGACCACGAATTTTGCACAAAAATCTAAACATTTACTAAAACTGCAAGACTGTAATACTGGAAAATCCTAAACTTACAATGCTAAAATGAGCAAAAGCGTCATCAGCTACATTAGTGCACCCCCTCTCTTTCTATTTGCTAAGTAAAATTTATATTTCCAAAAAAATTAAAAAAATTAACATTATTTTTCTTTTCATTATAACATAAAAAAATCAATAGTGCTCAACTTGAATGATTTTTATTTTATTTGGTAATAATTGCTAATAATGTCTAATAGAATATAGACCCAATTTTTAATATAATATTACACTAGTCTAATATAGACCCAACCTTTACCAATGTTTAATTCCTTATGTGTCTACTCTTTTTAAATGCACTGAAAACCAGTCGACTAAATACGACCTTCAATTTGGTTCAACTTAACCTATCTATTTGGTTCTTAGTAGAGAACATTTTACGTTCTAGACCCGATATGCAGGTTACACCCATGGGGCATGGAAATATTTTGGTGGGTCATGGGCAGGACGGGCACTCTTCGGCTGACTATATTTTAGAGCATTGATTTTGAAAAAAAAACATTTATCATGTGACTGACGTCACAATATAGACCCAATTCTTAATAGAATATTACACTGGTCTAATATAGATCCTACCTTTACAAATGTTTAATTTTTTATGTGTCTACTCTTTTTAAATGCACTGAAAACCAGTAGACTAAATACAACCTTCAATTTGGTTCAACTTACCCTATCTATTTGGTTTTTAGTACAGAACATTTTACGTTCTAGACCCGATATGCAGGTCACACCCATGGGGCATGGAAATATTTTGGTGGGTCACGGGCAGGATGGGCACTCTTCGGTTGACTATATTTTAGAGCATTAATTTTGAAAAAAAAACATAAACCATGTGAATGACGTCATATTCAAGGGTATTTATAGAGTAAAAAGATACATTGTAGTATCGCAATGATGTTATAAGCTGTAGAAAAGGTGTGGCATTCTGACTTTATTTTTTATTAGTATAAAATATGCCCAGAAGACGACAAAAAGATACCAAGTTAATGGCCTTTTACTCTTCCTTCAGGTGAATACACGGACATTTTTTTATGACAAAACTTAAATTTCACGAGTGTGGCATCAGGATTTTATAAATGCCTCAGTGGCACAAGGCCCAAAATTGGTTTGGAGCCCCTGCTCTAGAATTTCATCAATATTTGAAGAAAAAGTAATATTTATTCATTTTCAAGGTATTTTGATATTTACATTCATGGTAATTTTCGTTAGTTTTACGTTTGGCTTCATTGGTCATAGTAATTTTGAGTTCGTTACAGTTTTAGTTTCTTAATTCAAAATAATTTGTGCTCCTTTAAATTTTATCTTATATAAACTAGTTCCTCCTCAACTTTCAAATTTCTTCTTTATCTTTTCTGATCTTTTTTTCACTTTGTTGATTCAGTTGGAATACTATAAATTTCACAGTGCCAAGTTAACACTTAGGTCAGACAGTCTACTACTACTACAATTACTAAAAACTCCCAACAGGATAAGCCAACTGAAGCGAAGACAGCTGTGTACACTCCTTCTGCAGCTTATTTATTCAAAGCTTCACTATTTACGCATCCAATTAAGTAAATTTTTTTTAAAGCCTTCCTTATGACCATTTCCCATCCCATCAGGGAGCAACCGGGATTCGTCGGTAAGCAAACAAGGACAATCTTTGGCAGTCTGCCATTCTTCATCCGTTAGACTAGACCTAGAATGAGATAAATTCCAATCTACAAGAATGGCCACGCACAATTTTAATGCCGATTTTTCTGCAGAAATCAAGAGTTTGGCTAAATTTCGGCTAAGTTTGCGAAATTTCTTACGAAATTTTCGCCTTTGGGGAAAATTTTACCGAATGTCGAAATTGTTGGGGGGGGGGGCGGCAATGTCTGTACAGACATTAATATGCAGGTATTTCCAGTCTACACGCAAAATTACGTGTTTTGTAGCACCAAGTTACCGATAAGCACCCAATTTTAGAGTCTAATTTTCTATGCTAAGTGATTAAATTATGTTTTGTTAAGCGTAATTTTTCATCTGTAACAAAAGATTGAAACAAAAGATTGTTTCAAGCACGAAGGTGCAATCCCTATCAAAATATTCAGGAAAGGGTTGGAATATATACAAAATAGTTAGTTTCAAGTTTATTGATAAGTAATACAATTTTAAATCCTTCCAGTGATGTTTGTTATCCCAGAATGCAAAAATTCAGACTTCATTCTCTTCATTTCTGGTTTTAGATTGATTTTTTCACTCGAACGTAAATTATAATTAACCATTGTAATTTGTAAATTATTGTAGGTTCTCATGAGTTGTGAAATTTCTAGAAATGGAATTCTATCAAGCCCCGTGCTCAATGGAGCTTATTGCTATAAATTGCAATAACTTACTGAATAAGCATAATTATTGTGCTATAAGGAAAGCGGTCTAAACACCAAAATGAATTCCTTGTAAAAAAAAAGCAAAAAAAAAAAAAAAAAAAAAACTGTAAACAATCTTCAAGGTAATACCATATACAATTTTAGTAAAACCCAATACTTTCTTCATCTTTAGATTATTATCGAGACTCTTTCGCATAAACTTGTAATGATAGACAGATATACCAAGAATTTTCTTTCTCTAAAATAGTAAAAGTTTGAATTATAGCTTATTAAGCTTCGGATCAATATAAGAGAAAAATGATAATTGCACTAGCTTACAATGACGTATGAAGCAAAGAAGAAGAAAAAAAAAAAAACAAATAGGCGGGAAAAACGAGGGTGGTGTCAGCCAGTGGAAAAACACGAAACGAAAATAAGCAGATATTTCGACAAAAACCTGCGTCAAGTCGTCTTCAGTACTCAGAAAAATAATAAAAAAAACAACAAGATATGACCTTTTGAAGGAAACTTCACAAAAAGAGAAAAGACACTCCACCCAAGTAGTAATGTATTTACTTGCTTACAATAGGCCCCTCGGGACAAAATTCAATAAACACCATTCCCTAGCACCACACTATCAAAATCAACTACAAATTACACTATCGAACGCGGGGTTGTAATTACTCTATAGAAAAAAAACACTTCAAATAGACTCCAAGACTCTTTGGCCAATAATCGGCTTACAAAATAGACTATCGGACTCAAAACTTTAACTGTCGTTGTGAATTTAATTTTAAAAATCGTCTCCACTGATAGGCCTATATTCAGATTGTAATTTGAATTCTCTAATAGAAAGTCTTATTCAAGAAATGTATGATAAAATTGAACTGTCAAAAAAAAAGAAAGTACAAAGTTTGCAGGTATCTCAAAAACCCTGCTGGATAGACAATTCAGAGGGCGCTACGACACAGGAAAACAAATTGAAAATTCTAGAAGTGCCTATTTCTAGGAATATAACACGCTCGAGCTCCGTGTCTTGTTCAAGGGAGTACAGAATGGGGGGGGGCAGTTGCCCCCCCGTATAACTTCAAATTGAGAACAGATATGGCTGAAAAGCAGATGGTTGAAAAAGCAGTTGAAGAAAGGTAGATGGTTGAAAAGCTGGAAATAAAGTTATCCCCTGGGGGCATATAAGGTTTTTATTGAAAGCGTTGTCGTAGAAACTGCAAAACGGCTCATTTAATTGGAAATTGAAAGGGCTAGTGCCTTTTTTAATAGTTGAAAGTGATAGGAGAAAGACTAACGCCCCTCTCACGCCCACCATTTTCCCAGACACATCCAATCAAAATTTTGAGACAGCCATTTTGTGCAACGTAGTTGAAAGTTCTAGAAATTAGGTCTTAGAGGATGACAACCACCCTCACAGCCCTTAGGGTAAGAGTTGTAATTTTTACCCTGGGGCCATATAAGGTGTTTATAGGAAGTGTTGTCGTCGAAAATCGAAAAAGGCTCATTCGATTGGAATTCGAAAGGCCTAGTGCCCTTTTTAATAGTCGGAAGTAATTGGAGGGCTTGATATTATTATAGTAAAGATCGATGTGGATTTAATGTATTATTTTTTTGTTGTTGTTGTTGTTTAGACCAGGGCACTCTGTATCAAAGGAGTTGTCGTAGGAACTTCGAAAAGGGCTCATTCGATTGAAAATAGAAAGGGCTGATGCCCTTTTTAATAGTCGAAAGTGATTTGAGGAAAACTAATCCCCCTCCCACGCCCACCCTCCCATTTGACTTTATGTTTCAAAACTAAATGTTGCCATCAGATATTAAACAAGAAAAACGGGTTTTAATTTCTATAAAGCAGTGAATACAAACACTTAATTAAACAAAAATACTCCGAATATTTTGGCCCCACATTCGCGAGCCTTTCTCAACGAAAAAAAAAAATGAAAAAAAAAAAAAAATTTTGTTTCATTTTTTTTCCGTTGAGTAAGGCTCCCGGATGTGGGGCCGAAATATTCGGAGTATTTTTGTTTAGTTAAGTGTTTGTATTCACTGCTTTATAGAAATTAAAACCCGTTTTTCTTGTTTAATTTTTTGTAAATGGAAAAGCAGTGTGGTCTAAGAAATTATTTTGCCATAAGATTAAATCAAAATACACTGTGTTAATGCTAATTCCCAATAAGGCATCTCAGCAGTATCCCAAGAATGACTGAGGGCATTATGTTCAAACTTTTGGGGCTGCTTCTGCTCTTAATATTTAACCAAATCAAAATAGCGTAAGCGTATCCAAGCTATCAAAGAAAGTATACAGATTTTTTTGCAAATGTTATCAAGTTTTCCATTTCAGGTCAACTAGAGGAGGTATGAAACTAAATTAAACACAACCATTTGTGTCTAAATTTTTAAGAGGGTGTGTTGTTAAACATTGCTGAAAATTTTTCTCCAGCATACAAATAGCAGGCCAAACTATAAATTCTTTAAAAAATGAAAACATGAGAAGTATTATTTTCTTTTCCTCTGAAAAGACAATGTCAATATGAAACGAACAGAAATTAATGGAAAAAAACTGTTTCCACAAAATAAGTTTTTCAAAGAAAAGTAAAGAACTCCACTAAACAAAAAATGAGCAAAAATAAAATTAAATAATCTACCAAGCGTGAAACTACAACAAATCAGCGTCGATAAATAAATGAAACCCAAAACGAGCAGAAATTACAATAAATAACCGAGTCAAACTCAAAACGAGCAGAAATTAACATAAGTTGGGCTCGAAACCCCTATGCCTTCCCAAGGCCGGAACATAATTGCACTTTACTGAAAAAATACAAATGATTGTGCATTGTCAGATTAATGTACATTTACTGATATTTAGTAATCAAAATGTTAATATTGTTTGATTTATTAAAATAATGAAAGTAAAAACATTTATATTTTTTTTAGTAAAGTGCAAATTATGTTCTGGCCTTGGGAAAGCATAGGGGTTTTGAACCCAACTTATGTTAAATTCTGCTCGTTTTGAATTTGACTCGGTTATTTATTGTAATGTCCGCTCGTTTTGGGTTTCATTTATTTATCGACGCTGATTTGTTGTAGTTTCACACTTGGTAGATTATATGATTTTATTTTTGCTCATTTTTTGTTTAGTGAAGTTCTTTACTTTTCTTTGAAAAACTTATTTTGTGGAAAAAGTTTTTTTTTTTTAATTAATCTCTCAAAAGAACCTTATTTGCTTTGGCGAATAATAGCATCTCAGATGCAACCATATTCGGGATATAAGTGCATCCCATCGAACTGCGACAAAAATTAGTTTTTAGTGAAAATGAAATGCAAAATTTATTTGTTTATTCATTTTGCTTTATCTATTTTTTTCCGCTTTACTTTATCTAGGATCAGATTAAAACCCTGTTTTCAATATTACCATTAATGGTTTGGAATTTAAATAAAATACAGGAAATTTCAGTTTGGAGAAAATTAAGTGTCAGGATATTGTGCAGCGGTTTTTTTTTCTCGTATTGTGGTTATATTTTAGAGACATTGTGGTATCCCTTTTTCTTCCCTGATTTGTTTTGTGTGGATTTTGTGATTGACACAAGGTCCTTCACAAGCTATGCTGCTTGGGATCTCTAGCACCTAAGTGTATTTATGTAATTACTGTAGTATTTAATAAATTGAATTGAAAATTTAAAACAAACGTACAGTTTGAGGGCATAGGAAAGTGGGCATAGCGGGCATTTTTCCTATGCCAAGTGGGTATAGGAAAAATTGTTTGTCAGGAATTGCTAAATTGAACAGTTCTTTATTTTCTTAGAAGTGTTAAGAGTTAAAAATCGGGTTAAATTAGAGGATATTAGAGGTTATAAAAGGGGGAGGGGCATGTAAAACTTTTCCCCAATCGCTGCCTTTGGCTCAGTTGATCAAATATTGATACGTATGTCTTTATTTTATTATTGTATCTATGTATTATAAAAAGAATAATTGAATGTTAGAGATTGTTGTCCAAGAAATTTTATACCCTCTGTGAAAGAATCTGGCAGATATTAAAGGTAGGTACTGACATGAGTACCATTTTCTACAATGTTTTTAGCATTTGGTAAAACTTGGTAAAAGTTTTTGGTATTTGGTAAAACTTTCGCCAAAGGCGAAAATTTTGGCAGAAATTTTGCAAAATCGGGCGAAATTTAGCAAAATTCTTGATTTGTGCAGAAAAACCATTGACATGAGTTAGCAATTTTTTAAAACCTAGCCTGATTTCAAGTAGTCTGATAAAGAACATAGATGCCATCATGTGGACGAAGACACCATTCGCTTCTGTTTTTTTTTTCAGATCAGAATGGATTTTTTTTCCTTGACTTGCAGTGTTTCTAAAATCAATAAGATCTTCCAATTCATTCAAAGCTAAAAAAGTATTTCTAAAACTCATTTGTAAATGCATCAAAATTAAATATTTATCTTTAACGTGTGCGTTTTTAATGACAATACAATCTTTTTAAAAACAAATATTTTAAATTTGTCTTTGTTAGCTATGTTGTAGACAGATTTCAAAGAATTTAATTTTATTTAAACAAAAAGACTTCAAAAAATTTATTCTTCAAAAATCTCGTCAAAATACTGACCGGAATTCCCATAACAGCATCCTTTGATTGCTTTCTCTTATAAATTTTACCACCTTTTTCTGTCAAAACCCTACGACAAATTTTCTGTCAAAACATATCTTAAGGTCTGAATCAGTAAAAATAGAAAAGGCAACGTTTAGGGGGTTTCCTAGGGAGAATAAATGGCATGCTCTATAATAAAACTTAGTAATAAAGTGCCAAGCACTACGCACTGTGAAAAAAGTGGTTCGATCCCATGTAATGTGTGTATCTTGAAAGAACAGTATATGTGACTTAGGGATTGCCTTTGGATAGAAAAAGGCTGGTAAATCCCCTAAGATAAGATTAAAAGGTTCCCCTTAGATAAGATTACTGAAAATCCATTAATGTTCCGCATTCCCCAGGATAAGCACTAGTTTAAAACACGATGGAATAAAGAAGGATTATTTGCCAGTAGTTTCACCTCAGCCCCCCCCCCCCCCCAAAAAAAAAAAAAAAAAAAAACTATGTAGCAGTAATATAATTTCTGAGGACTACCCAGAGAGACAGAACCAAAGGCAAAAAAATCATCTATTAAAATATAGAGACTTAGAAAAAAATTTCACTAGAAATATCTCAAAGTATATCGTGGTATGATGCCTCATAGGGCTCAGAGGCATCGCGTGCTGAAACTTACTCTATTTAAATATTTACTTAGAGTTTATTCTTCTCCTCTTTATTTCTTCTTCTTAAATTCTTTGGCGGGGCCAGGCGCATAGTCTAACACCTGTACACAGCGCTTAGGGAACCAACCTCTTCGTCGACATCCAATTTTCATATCTCTCGGAAACTGAAACACCTCTCCATAATACCAATACCTTCAAAGAGAGAAAAGACAAATTACGGCTTTTTTCAATGTTTTTTACTTTAACTAGAATCAGACTGAAAATGTTTAATTGATTTATTTTGTTTACTTGCATCAATTTTATTTTGATTTTTGAAAAATACAATCTTCTTTTTCCCTTTGGTCAGCTGGCATCAGTCATTTCATTACTTTCTTCTACATTGTTAAATGTTGTACCTAATGTGAAACCGACATTTTAAATTCAGACGTAGACAACGTAACATATGTCAAATATATACAGACATAGAGAATATACTGACAAATAGATATAAACTGACAGAGAGCCACACACTCTTTGGCTAAGTAGCTAGAACATATGATATACTGCATTTTTATTCAGATTTTGATGTGTTGCTGGTTGTTCCTATGATTTTGCAGGATCGTGTCGTATGACCTCATCATTGGAATCAAATTCAGGGACATGCTTAAATTTTTAACTCTTCTTCTTGTTTGAATTGTTATGAAGACGCTTTCCCATAATCTCATCATCGGAATCAAATTCTGGGACATGTTTCTATTCATAGCTCTTATTCTTCTTCTTCTTATTGTTGAAGACTTTTACCGGGGGCGGGGGGGGGCCGCAAAAAAATCTTTACGTTCAATAGCTTGCAGAACATTTACATTTCTTTCTTCAAATAAACTTATATTTCAACCTGTTTTAAATTTCTTTTTTTTAATGATTGTTAATTTTTATTTTTAGCCTTTACTCCAGTAGTATATTTATTATACGTTGTTTTATTTTTTATTTTCATATAATGTGAATAAGAAGGCTTCTCCTCGCCATGAGTTTTAGTTCTTCATAAGTCTAATCAAAAATTGCAATCTTTAGACCTAGATTTGACAGAAACGAATTTTTAGTAGACATTTACTGCTTAGCTTCAAATAATGCTGTAGAACAGATTATATTTTGAAACGAAATGAAATCAATGGCAAAGTATCACTATAGA
>JAQQPU010007491.1:0-37500 GCA_029168905.1 Artemia sp. Kazakhstan ARC1039 | reverse complement strand
CAAATTCTCTTCTAAACATTTTCTAAAATCATCTTTTAAAATGTCTCTAACTGTTTCGCCGAAATAATTCCATGAAATGTCTAAAACAGTTTCGCCCAAATAACCCCTAAACGTAATTTCAGCGTGTTCCTTTGTTTTTGGCATCTCTGCACTGTCACATTTCAAATTACTAAGAAACCTGATTCCCGCGCTAAAACAATTCATCTCTAAGATCAAAACATTCACCCGGAACCAGTTCTCTTGGTAGAACTCCAAAGACATTAATAGACATTCGCTCGGAAACAATTCTCTTTAGAAACAACAAATTAATTCCCCTTTCGTGAATCAATAATTCCCCTTAGAAACAACAAATTAATTCCCCTTTCGTGTCAAATTAATCAATCATGACATCATCTGTCACGTGTGATCTAAACTTTGCCCCGGAAACAATTCTGGTCGAACTCCAAAGACATTAATTAACTTGACGTCATCTGTCAGACATTAACTAACTTCCCCGGAAACAATTTGATTAATGACTGACAGCACAGGTGTTCCACTTTGATTAACCACGTGTTCTCCCTAATGACTCTATGCCCATATTTGGTGTACTGACACGACCTCCTGAGGCATCTCTACTTACATACATTACATTAATACAAAAAAACTAATGCGAACAAATTGAGGACCATGGGTGATGAAACATACTTACAAATACTTCCTGTTTTCATAAACGTCGTACAATCCAAGAACATGGGGATGTTCTATTAGTTTCATTATGGCTATCTCTCTTTCAACCTGAAAAAAGGGGGCTTTTGTACTTGAAATGTTTGCAATGAATAGTAAAGTCAAACAATTAGCAACATAAATTATAGGCTTGTTACTTTAGGCTTAAGAATTGAGGGAAAGTATTTTTCCCCTAGGCGGCTCTCTACTTACCTCACAATAAAAAAAAAACAATCCATTGCTCACTGATTTTCCTAAATTCTTTACTTATCTCAATAATATAAGCGACTAAATCCTATAGACATGTTTACTCTTGACTACTCATCCATGAAATGAACTGTGACGTCAATAAAGAGAGTAGAGGACTCGGATTGCAATTAGATTTTCTTTCCTCTACTTATCATCGTGCATCTGAGAGAGATCTCAGTTTCTTGTAAATATTTAGCTGCAGGTCTGTCTTCAATCTTGACTACTGTTTTAGATCTACTACGCTCCAAAGATCTCTAGTTCATATCAACAAAGACGAAAGGGAGTCTGATCATCCCCCTTCCTACTATCCATAAGTGTTCCCTTATCACTAACCCCTGGTATGAAGTCATCTATTTGCAATAAGGGGTAAATTAATTGAGAATATTGTGAAAACTCAAAAAAAATTTTTGGAGAACTGAAATGAATTTTATATCGATCAGGAATTGTGCTAACCTAGGAATAAGAATTTGAATAGCTCATGGCTGACTCATGGCCAGCCTTCAAAATGTTTTTCAGCTGAAGCAAAAAACTAAAGGGGAGTTTTTAAAATACTTTACAAAGGTGTGGTTTTTTTTTAGCTATTTCTTCAACTGGTGCTTTGGCTATGGAAAAAAAACGTTGTTTAACTCTGGGTCTGATGATATTATTCCTAAGTCAACTTGGTTGACCAATCATGAAAATTATCCAAACCATTTTAAGCAACTGAAGTCAAAGTCGTTTGACCTTGATAGCATTTGTTTTTTAAACTTGTGTATTATTTTGGAGATAAAAATGCATTCATTGAAAAAAAAATATGCACACTTTGCCAGCCACGAAGACTGCAATAATCAATCATACAAAACTTAGATCAAATGCTAGAAAAACAAGATCGGGAACAATCATTTTAATTCAGTGACAACATAGAGTGGGTTATTTACCAAAATTAATTCTGATATAGAAGGAATTTCTTTGGAAGTGACTTGAAAGCAGAAAGACGAAGAGAATCCTTCACATTATTAGGTAATATATTCCATACATAATGACCATAATGGTGAATAAAAGATGCTCAACTGGTGCTCCTAAGGTCTTGAGCTATATTATTCACATTTATAGTATTTAATCATGAAGAATTGAATATCTCTGTCATAAGTAAAAAGAAAAAAAGGGGTTAAAAACGTATTCAAATATTTACATGAGTGAATAGCAATCTGGCATTCTTGAATTTAAAATCTTTCTAAAGTGCTCACAAGAATTGACTTTATCAGAATCATCCAATTCAGCCAATAATTTCACAGCTTTATTCTGGTAAAAAACGCATGAACCCATTGCTACACGTCTACAACAAGGTCCTTCAAACGAGAGAATTCCGAAAATACGGAAATTAGCCATGTTAACCGTGGTTTTTAAACCAGGAAAGCCAGCAGAGGAAACCACATTATTTTCGACCCATAGCACTACTACCAATTCTGTTAAGAACATTTGAGAAAGACATGACAAATTACCTAGAATGTTTTGCAGAAGTAAACAATATTGTAGCAACACCATAATCGGGATTTAGGAAAGGCAGAAGTGCAGTGGATACTCTCCTGGCACTGGAAAATGCAGTGCGAGATGTCTGGAAAGACGGCAAAGGTTTGCTAACCTTACTCGTTGATTACGATGGAGCCTTCGACCTTGCAAAAAAGGAAAAGCTGCGCACCATAATGGGTTAAATGGGCTTTCCAAACAATTTCATAGGACTCATTTATAAGTACCTACTAGACAGACTCCTAGTAGTGCAGGTAAATAAAAGAACTTTAAAACAAAGATCGCTAAAAATGGGACTCCCACGAGGATCTCAACGCCCTGATACTACCAAGTACAACATCTCAAAAGGAGAATTTGCATACGATCTCACGGCGTGGATAACATAAAAAATCCAAGTAGAACTAAATCATGAAATAAAACTTTTTGTAAGGGAGTGGGAACATTTCTCAGGAGCAGGAGAGGCCCAGTGTTAGTAATGAAAACAAAAGCGATGCTCTTCGGCAAGAAATAGATGAACTAACCAAGAGTAGAAATACATGGTACAGGGACACAGGGGAGTTAGTAAAAAGTACCAATAAAGGTTGACAAAAAAACTAATCTGGAAGCAACAAACAGAGCAACTTCAACAATCCATATCTCGAGGCAAAATCGTGTATCTTCTCATCCTAAAGAGGATTGCTGGAACAAATTGAGTGAAATAAGTCAAAACATACTACTAGATTTCATAAAACTAGATTTCTTTACTCCATGAGAATTCTTCTAAGGGAAAGATTATATATCTTTGTGCTTTAGATCTATCAAAAGATTTTGATAGTGTATGTCATAGTCAGCTTTTTTTCTGCTCTTCATGGTTGTGGTGTCAATCTATCGGTTATAATGCTTCTTCGTTAGTGGTACTCTAATTCTTTTCTTCGGCTGAAATCGGCACCCGCTTCTATTATTAAATTGAAAAGAGGTTTAAGGCAAGGTGGAGTTTTATCTCCGACCCTATTTAAATTATGTATTTCAGGAGTTCTGGCAAAGATATTGGCTACCATCTCTCTGGTTTTTCTGATGTTTCATACCTTACTTATGCTGATGACCTGCTTCTTATAAGCCGTACCAAAACTGGTCTATCTAACACGGTTTCTCGTGTTGCTACTTCTTTTTCAGACATAGGCCTTTCTCTTAATGTAGATAAATGCAAATGTCTTTCTTTTAACAACGATTCTAGTACTCCCCTTCGTTGTAGTGGCTTTACTATCCCTCTCGTAGATTCTCTTCGATGGCTTGGTATTTCTATTACTAATAGTCTTCCGAGCTTGCACCAGCGCACAGTCTCAGATATTAGTAGGAAAATTCAATTAGGATATGCTAAGATTGTTGCCAATAGATGTAAACATAATAAACTCGCGTTGGTCAAGCTCTACTCAACTTTTTGTGACCATTCAATTCTTTTTGCTTCTGGAATTTTTCCCCTTCTTAAGAAAAATGAGTTGTACTAGTGTAAAACAGTAAAACAGTAAAAACAGTAAAAGTTCCTTGTATGGTATACCAGATAAATACGCTGGAGTGATATTGCTGCAGTTAAGGTAGGAAATGGGGTTAATAGCTATTTTGGTATTGAATCAGGAGTTAAGCAGGATTTTATCCTCATTTATATGGATCACTTTCATGGACTTTGTCCTGAGGAACGCGGCAATGGCTTCAGGAGAGCATGGGATCAAATGGGAAGGTAAAACTCTCCTAGACTTAGATTATGTAGATAATCTAAAATGTTAGCAAAATGAATGAATTCTTGGAGGTTATGAGCGATCAGGAAGAAAGAATACATGCGAAAATTGATGTTAAGAAGACTAATTTGCTTAGACTAGGAATAAATTTAAGCGAAGGGGTGATGTTGGGTAATGTTAGTTACATGTTATGTTAGTTACATGAGTAGCATTATTAGTGAAGATGGTTGATGCAGTGATGACATAAAAATTAGAATAGCTAAGGGCTAGGGTGTTTTTTTCACAGTTAAAAAAAACTTAGAAGAATAAGAAGATAAGTCAGTCTACAAACCATGACTAGAACAATGGAAGCTACAGTAATAAAAGTGGTCAAGCATGATTCTGAAACGTGGGTGTTTTGAAAGACAGAGGAGGATTTGTTATATGTTTCCAAAGAAAATTGTCTACAAATAATTCTGGGTAGCCATTTACCTAATCATATACCAAACAACAAGCTGTATAACAAATGAGCTTCCACGCCACTTTTTAGGGCTATAAATGAAAGAACGCCACTTTTTAGGGCTATAAATGAAAGAAAGGTTGAGATGGTTAGGACACGTCTTGCATATGAAGAATGACAGATTGTCAAAGATTGTTTTTTTTGGTCATCCATATAGAGTCAAACAAGAAGTCGGTCGTCCCTGAATGAATGGGGAGAGGCCGTAAGGAAGAATTTAAAGGAAATTGGAACTTCTTGCGAAAGGGTCTTGAATAGATTGGGGTAAGGGAGCAGCCTGCACAGCTGTATTAGCCTCAGGCGGCTTGGTGCTACACTGAGTTGTTAGTAGTGGATGATAAATTAATATTAAACATAACTATAAACTATATTAATGATAAAAAATTAAACTTTTAGATAGTGCAGTGCCAACAAACACCATTCTACAGATACCCAATAGGCTACTGGAACCTCTTGCAACAACCAATAGTAAAAAGTACAGCCAATCATAAAACAAATAATTTGCATCAGTCTAACTTACACAAGACAAAAATTAATCGATTTTTTTCCTTTAAAAATACGAAAAAACATAATTTCTTATTTGACAACTGGTAATAAAGGTTAAGTTGGTGTTTCTTTGGGGGGGGGGAGGTGTATTGGGGGCCAGGAGACACAAATGATCAAGCCTTACCTTTTGAAGGACAGAATCACTAAGTTTCTCTCTATTTATAATTTTGATGGCCACCTTCTTAGATGAGACACAGTGGATGCCGAGCTTTACAAGTCCTGAAAAAACAATAGTGTTATTTATTGAGTAACGCTACGGTGTCTAAAGCTAAAAGAAATAAATTGAGGAATTTCGAGATTATTGTCTTCCATTATAGCCTAAGGCAAAAAAATCCTAATAGACTGTTGATTTTAATTCGAAGGAACAGCGTTTTTACTATTCCTCCAACACCACCAACAAACTAGTGCATCTAATCAGCACCAAGCACTAATTTGTAACATGATAAGATAGATAATGTATGTTTATGGGCGATTAATGGAAGGCAACACTTGGCAGAGAACTCTTGAAGTTCAACGATGTGGATGCTTCAACTGCTTTCATTTAAATGAGAAAAAAAAGTTCTTTTCTGATGGAAGCAGGGGGAAGTTCAAACGTAAAATGAACAAAAATTATTGTTTCACAGTTTATGTAACACATATCTGCAAAACTGGTTCAAGTAAACTGACACGCGATATTTCCTTATATTTTTGAAGAATTCTGGAAAATCAGCAATTTACTGAAAACACAAAACAGAATTAGGAGCAGACAGGATTATAAGTACCATGCAGAAAATAAACGACTAATTCATAAGGCTCTCAATAGTCTTTCACCAGACATGAAATCAATAAATTTTAGCATGCAATTTTAATTCTCCATAAAACTCACACAAGCTCATTTTTCAGTAAAGCTCTAGTTTCTCAAAATTCTACAAATATAGAGAAATACTCCAGGTCAGTTTATCTTAACCAGTTTTAAAGATATATGTTACATAAACTGCGAGGCAATAATTTTTATTCATTTAAGAATTGAGCTTCGCTCTTTGCTTCCATCTGAAAAAGCTTTTGTTTTTTATTATTAATTTGTGTTCATTTTGGGCTTTTTAAATATACACAATAAACCCATAGGAAAAGGTTTTTGTCTAAAGGTGTCCTGAGTTTTGTTAAAATAGGGAATTAAATATAAGTTTTACTTCGTGCCTCTCTTAAACTTCCCTAAAAAAAATCCGGAATTTTGTCACATAAAGAGTCTATGGAGTATATTATCCTTGGTATCTTTGAGAAGTTGCAGATTAAAAGTTCAATTATTTATGAAATATTGCTATGTATGAAACCTACAGATATTTTAAAAAAAACTCTAGAAATTAAAAGAATGTTTGACGTGTATCCTAATTAAAATATTTTATAGAAATTCCTGTTAGTATTAATGCAATTTTTCTCCCGTAATGGTTCGAAATTTTTTTAATTTCTCATAAGAAACTATACTTCTGTTATTTTTGCTTCTTGGAAATATGTCAGAACTAACCATTAAAATCAATTTATAAAACAAGGATAAAACAAGAAACTTCTCCGAATTAGGGCGGCAATGCCATCCTCTTGCCCCAAATGACGGGCATGTGTGTGACGTCAAAACCAGTGACCAATTCCTGTACGCCCTGACGGGGTTGGGGAAGCAAAACCTTAACTGAAAAAACTTCGCATGGTTACACATTCCAACGCTCCTATGATGTCCCAGTGCCTCGCAAGCACTGGAGAAAAATAACGAATAAAAAAAAAAATAGGCACATCAAGGTTCCAAGCTCTTTTTGATATTCCTGTGTTTTAGTACTTCAGCTTTACAGTTAGGATGAACATAGACAGGAATCTTTCATTACACCTGAATAAGTTTTGAGTTTGAGAGAAATGCTTTTTCACTAGGCAACATTTTCTTTTCACTTACTAGGCGGGCAGGGAGGAGGAACATTCAAAATGGAGACTCTAAACCACCCGCGAAGGATTTTTGATGATACTTGTCTGTTAAGCAGAGCACATTCAAGAATTACGCTGTCTAAGATCTGACAAAAACCGGTTTGCCTCTCTGGAATCAGTTATGATTTATTTATTTTGAGCGAAAAAACTACGATGTAGGTATATTTTAATTAAATATTTAATATTTAGAGGTGATTAGGGGTTAGGCTAGGTATTTAATATAATGCGTTCTGTGCGG
Organism: Artemia sp. Kazakhstan ARC1039; assembly: GCA_029168905.1. Classification (NCBI taxonomy): domain Eukaryota; kingdom Metazoa; phylum Arthropoda; class Branchiopoda; order Anostraca; family Artemiidae; genus Artemia; species Artemia sp. Kazakhstan ARC1039. Next base: position 30,107 of record JAQQPU010007491.1, on the reverse strand, counting down.
TCTGCTTTCCATAATTCTTTGTCATAGTTTCCATAATTTTGTTTCTAAAGTATTATATTATCATTATGTTTTGGTGTATTTCATTAGGATTAACCTAACTTCACTTCTTGGATGTGTTCCGTTTAACAGACAAGTACCTTTTTGACCATGGATATTACAATGGTACATAACACAAAACGTCCCACTGTTTGGCACAATAAGCATTCTTACAAAGGTACATGTCATCATTAGCTTTCAAATGAGCCCTTAAACAGCTGTCTAAGATGTTTTGGTGCTCAGCTACTGCTAGAGAAATACAAATAAAAAAAAGACACATCAGCGTTTCAAGCTCTTTTCCAAAAATATGTTTTCATGGTTAACTTTTACTGTTAAGATAAACATAAATAACAGTTGTAATTCCAAAATCAAATTTAACAAGTATCTCATTAGGTAGTTGTTGTTTTTTTTTTTAGAGCAGGTACGCAAGCTGCCCTTTACTGCACTCGTCATTGCTCGTCACTATTCCAACAGTTCGTAGTAACGAACTGTAAGTAAAAAGCAATCCCAGCTAATAGTAACCAAAATATTAAAAAAAAGCTAAGATACACATAACAAATATATGATTCAAACATAACAAATATTGTACTTTAATAGTGATTTCGAATATTCAAAAGCCATCAAGTTTAACTCCCCCTCCTAATAAATATTTGAAGATGCAATTAAGAGTTCATTATCATTCTAAAAGCATTGCTGCATAAATATTAAATTTGAATGTAAAAAATGACTGTTGAAAGAGAGTAGTATCCTTCTTCACATTTAAAAGAGCCTTGAATCAAACATCTTGAAGCAGCAAACTGTAAGTAATGAGCAACCTTTATCAATTGAAACTAAATTTCTTAAAAGGAAGTTCTGATCACAATGTATGCAACATAAAAACATAATATTGGTAAATCGGTAACTTAATGATTCGAAAGATACAAAACGAGCTATTTTAAAGCTGCTCATCATTGACATTAGCATGGTGGAATATTGGCATAAATCATGGTTGCAGCAGGCGAACAACAGCCCATAGTAACCAAAAGTTAAAAAACGCGTTATGAAAAAAATGCCATGTGACACTGATTCAGGAATAGCAACTGTTATTTTGGTTCATCTTAAAAGTAAAAGTTAATTGCAAAAATAAATTTATGGTGATTTGGAATAAAAGCCTGAAACCCCTCGAAAATTACGTAAGATCAAAATAAAAAGTGTACTATTGGAATCAGCATGGTCTAAAACCTTGTATAGGGTTATTAATGGCTCATTCAAAAGCTATTTCTAATATCTACGTGCTTTTTATAATTTCTGCCATCTGCAAGTGCCATATGGGACTAAAATAGCACTTTTTGTGCCATTTCTCAAGGGGTGGCACTAGCAGGCTACCAGAACATTATAGACAGATTCATATAAAAGATATTGTTCATATCTACGTTCTTCTTATAATGTCCACCATCTGCAAGTTCAAAATGGCACTGAAAATGGAACTTTTAGTGCAATGTCTCAAGTGGAAAACCTGGGGCTATTGGGCTGGCAGAACTTATAAGAGCTATGTTTAATGGCTTATTTGAAGCTATTGCTTATATTTACGTGTTTTATTTTTATCAATTCTACCATTCGTAATTGTGATATAGCCCTGAAAACAACCCTTTTTGAGAGTAGCTAAAGAGTAACTAAGTAAAGAGCAAACAACAACCCATAGTAACTAAAAGTTAAAAAACATTAAAACAGTCTTTTTTTTCTTTTTTCCGGACCTAGCAGGTTACTAGAACATAATAGAGAGATGCTTAAGAGCTCATTCAAAAGTTACTTCTTGTATGTACGTGGTTCATATAAATTCTGCCATCTGCAAGTGCCATATGGCATGAAAAAAGTTACTTTTTATTCCTTTTCTCAAGGGGTGGGGCTAGCGGGCTACCAGAACATCTTAGATAGATTTTTGATATCTCATATAAAAAATATTGCTCATATCTACGTTTTTCCTATAAATTCCACCATCTGCAAGTTTCAAATGGCACTTAAAATGGTACTTTTGGTCCCATGTCTCAAATGAAAAGGCTGGAGCTAGTGGGCTACCTGAACTTTTTAGAGTGATGTTTAACGGCTCATTTGAAAACTTTTGCTCATATCTATGTGCTTTTTATCAATTCTACTATTTGTAAGTCAGCACAGAAGACAACACTGTTGGTGCCACTTCTTAAGTGGAACATCTTGAAAGTATAAAATGGTATCATTGTAATAATTATGGTCCAAAACCCTTAACTGGAGGTTTGCAAGAACACCTCCCACATGTTCCTCCTCCAGGCCCCCTTAATAAGCTATACAGTTAAAGTCCTACAAACACTAATATATTAAATTAGATTATTAGAGGTGTGGATCTGTTAGTACAGAGCTGGGCTTCAAATTAGATTATCATGCCTTTGATTCCAGCTTGGATTTTTTCTTCAACCATGGTTTGTCCCTTTTTTTTATTACTTTTCAGATAATCCACTGTTTTTGCAAATGTGATGCACTGTACTCATTTTTTAAAGCATATACCGGGAGGGCTTATTTTATACCTATTACTCATATCTACATGCTTTTTATCAATTTTAACATCCATAAGTGCCATATAGCACTAAAAATGGCACTTTTGGTGCCACTTCGTAAGTGGAAGAGTTTGGAAGCATTAAACGGTACCAATGCAATAATTTTGGTCTAAAGCCCTTAACTGGAGGTTTATAAAAAAAAAACACATACACTCCCCCCCCCCTCCAGACATTTTTAGTAAGTTTCATAAATTGCCTACTCATCTTAAAAGTAAAAGATTTTTGTGAAAACAAATTAACTAAAACTAAAAACTTCTCAACTAGAAATCTACCAAAAATTTAACTTGAATGATCAGCAGTTTTGAGTTGAACCTTCAAACTTCACTCTGCGGTGAAGCCTGTGTGCTAGTTTAAATGGCAGTAATTAAGGGGAAAGGACGTCCTTGTCCCCTTAGTTTTTTCTCCTGCCTAAATTTTGAAAAACACCTATTTTTGGTCATTTCATTGCAAAAGGCACATCTTTCATTTGAAAAAATGGGGGAAACAACTGAAAGTGCACTTTCTGGGGATGTGCTATCAAGTCAAATTCATAAAAAAGCACTTGGGTATAAATATAAGCTTTTAAACAAACCCTTAAACAGCTCTCTTTTGTTATAGTAGCCTTCTAGTTTCTGCTAGTCAGTAAGCAATTTTTAAAGCCCTGTCTTCATTATGGCTTTTTCTGGCAAAGTCGGCTGAATAAAAGCAGCTTTTTGTTCATAAAAAAAAAAAACATTCCTGAAAAACATATATTGTTCTATGAAGTATGGATAATGAACTTTATGTTATAGACTGAAAGTTTTTCGTAGCTGTCAAGGTTGTTTGCAGTATTTTCTAGAGGTGTCTTATCTTCCCTAGATCAATAAATTAGAAATTATATAAAAATAAGTTTTCAACTGAAACTAGGGAGTGACATTAAAACGAAAATACATTACTCCATATAAATAAAAAAGATCATGTCAGCATTGTTTCTACATTAAATTTTAATCAAAAACGAATAAAGATTAATTTAAAAAAAAACGAACTTTCTCCAAGGGAAGTAAATAGCAAAGTTGAAACTTAAAATGGACAAAAATTATTACTTCACAGCCTCTCTATCATATATATATATGAATAAAACTACTACAGATAAACAAACCAATTATGTTTCCCTATGTTTGTAGGAAAATAGAAAACTAGCGCTTTACTGAAAACACAAATTAATATAGAAGTTTTGGTACAATAAAAGCAAACCAATTAAAGACACTTTTTGCAGAACAAAATATTATCAATCCCTTTTAAGATAAAGCAACAACCAATTTTAGGATTGTTGTTTTATTTTTTTTTTATTAAGATGGTATCACTTCTGCACAATGGCTCAGTTCAATAACCAGGTCTGGTTTTGGTTCTGAAAAGGACAAGTCATGATTAGTTTGTTGACAAGTTCGAAGTAAAACCATCTTGATAGTATTAGGACTATAGACTAGCTTAAAATGTGTATCATAGCTTGGAATTCACTGCTGTATAGAGAGAAATAACCATACTATGTTTACCATATCATAGGGCTCAAAACCCCTATGCTATCCCAAGGCCAGAACATAATTTGCACTTTACTGAAAAAAATACAAAAGAATGTGCATTGTCAGTTTAGTATACATATACTAATATTTAGTAATCAAAGTGTTAATATTACTTGATTTATTAAAGCTATAAAAGTAAAAATATTTATATTTTTCAGTAAAGTGCAAATTATGTTCTGGCCTTGGGATGGCATAGGGGTTTTGAGCCCTACTCATGTTAATTTCTGCTTGTTTTGGGTTTCATTTATTTATCAATGCTGATTTGTGGTAGTTTCATGCTTGGTAGATTATTTTATTTTTGCTCGTTTTTGGTTTAATCGGGTTCTTTATTTTTCTTTGAAAAACTTATTTTGTGGGAAAAGTTTTTTTAATTATTACAGCAGAAACCAATGATTGATAAGAAAAATCATATAATTGACATCATATTTATGAGTACTTTTCAAGATAATAAACTATATCATCTCCCCACCAATAAAAGTGAATGTATAGTTTTTATATCTATCATGCATACAAAATTACAAAAGGACATGAAGGACAAAAGGACAAAATTACAAAGGACATTTAAGACATGAAAAAAAAGTTGAAAAAATTTTTAAGTTCAGTTCAGAATTGCTACAGTTATTATGTAAACTGTAAAAATATGTATGGTGTCTGAGCAACAATTTTAATATTTTAATTCAAACTATTAAAATACCTGACAATTTTAAAACAAGTTCGTTTTTTTGTTTGATAAAAACAACTCAATACATGAATAGCTTTAGGCATACAGGTTTGAACATAACCAGCTATATAATGGCTTTAGGAAGTCCCAAATACAAAATCTAGAATTATTATGCATAATGATTCTTTGGAATCACCTGAACTATCAAACATGAAAAGACTGAGAGAATAGCCTAAACAAATTATGAGTGAAAATCAACCTGGACTGTCAAATGAGACAAGACCAAAACAGGCAGCTGTAGCAAAGGGCATTGATAAATTGTCTGAAGTAATAAAAATTCAAAATGAAGAATAAAAACAATTGTGGTTAGAAGACAAGCAACATCAAGAATCTGAAGTGTCAAAAATGAAGACAAGCAACAGAAACCAAGTTAGAAGACATGTTAGAAGAGAAGCAACACCAAGAATCTAAGCAAGTCAAAATGAAAATGAAGAGCAAAGACACACAAGGTTAAAAGACAAGCAACACCCAAACTTAATGAAATTTAATGAATTACTGGAAGGAATAATTTCAAGTGGCAATTTAATTGAGGAAGTATTTGGAAAATGTGTGTCTAAACAAAGTTTCTACATGTTTTGTCTTTATTCAATCAAAAATGTGTTTTCAATTGAAAATACAACATAATATAAATTACAAATATAATTTTTACTTCACTGAAAAAATTCAAATGAATTTACTGAAAGAATGTGCATTGTCAGTTTAATATATATATGCTGATATTTATTCCTTAAAATGTTAATCAATTTTTGATTTCTTAAAGTTATAAAAATTAAAATATTTAAAATAGTTTTTTCAGTAAAGTACAAATTATATTCTGGCTTTTAGAAAGCATAGGGGTTTAGAGCCCTACTCATATTAATTTCTGCTTGTTTTGAGTTTGACTCTGTTATTTATTTTAATTTCTGTTTGTTTTGGGTTTCATTTATTTATTGATACTGATTTGTGGTAGTTGTATGCTTAGTAGATTATTTCATTCTATTTTGTTTATTTTTGGTTTAATGAAGTTCTTCACTTTTTTCTAAAACTTATCTTGTAGAAAAAGTTTTTTAATTAATTTATGTTTGTTTTATAATGACATCATCTTTTTCGGGGAAAAAGACTGAGCATCTTCAAAAGTTAAACAGCTGCCCCTTCCATAAAAACCTTAAAGACCCCCTGAGCATAACTTACAACCCTTGCCCCTAATCTCTGTTCTTTTTTTAAATCCCAAAAGCCTTGTTATATGATATTTAGAGTTTTTTGAATAGAATGGCTATCTCAAAATTTATATTAGATGCATTTAGGGGCAATACAATGTGTGTGTGTGGAGGGGGGATAGCTGCCCTCTGATCACTTTGACTCTGAAAAATAGCAATAGAGCATCTGATTACCAATCCTATGAGCCTCTTCCAAAGTTTATATGACCATGCTTTCCATACAAACCTCATATGTCCCCAGGTCATAGCTTACAACCCTTGCCCTGAGAGCTGGAGGATTTTTTATCCTCAAAGACATAATTTCCAGACCTTTTAAATATGTTGAATAAAATGGCTATCTCAAATTTTTATTGGAAGAGTTTGGGGAAATTATGGAAATGGTGGGGGGGGGGGACATTTGCGCTCTGATCACTTTTGACTAATAAAAAGGCACTAGTCCCCTCAATTTCCAATTGATCAGCCCTTTGTGAAGCTTCTACAACAAAACTTTCTATAAGAACCTTATATGCCCCTAGGGCATAACTTACAACCCTTGTCCTGAGGGCTATGTGGAGAGGGTTGTCATTGTCAAAGACATAATTTCCAGACCTTTCAACTACATTGAATAAAATGGCCATATCAAAATGCTGATTATAAATGGGGAAATGATGGGTGTAATGAGGAAATTACCATATCAAAATGTTGATCATTTGGGGAAATGATGGGTGTGGGGGGATTCTCTCTCTGATTACTCTTGACAATTAAAAAGGGCAATAGCCCTCTTAATTTACAATCAAATGAGTCCTTTTTGAAGTTTTTACAACAACACTTTCTATAAAAACCTTATATGTACCCATGGATAAACTCACAACCTTAGCCCTGAGGACTGTGGGGGGGGGGGGGGGTTGCCATACTCAAAGACATTATTTTTAGACCCTTTAACTACATTCAACAAAATGGCTGTATCAAAATGTTGATCAGAAGCATTTGGGGAAATGATGGGCATGGGGAGGGGGGCATTTGCTCTCTAATTGCTTTCAATAAATTCTTTTAAATATTGATTGAATGTGCCTGGGGAAATGTTGGGCGTCAGAGGGGGGTTAGTTGCCCTCCAATCACTTTGAACTATTAAAAAAGGCCCTATCCCTTTCAATTTCCTATCAAATGAGCCCTTTTTGAAGTTTCTACAACAATACTTTCTATAAAACATTATATGCCCCTAGGGCATAACTTACAACTCTTACACTGAGGGCTGTGTGTGGTTGTCATCCTCAAAAGACCTAATTTCCACAACTTCCAACTATGTTGATAAAAAAAATAGCTATATGAAAATTTTGGATTGGATGTGTTTGGAGAAATGGTGGGTGTGAGAGGGGGGTTAGTTGCCCTCCAATTACTATCTACTATTAAAAAGGGCACTAGCCCTTTCAATTTCCAATCAAATGAGCCCTTTTTGAAGTTTTTGTGAAAACCCTTTCTATAAAAACCTTATATGCCCCCAGGGCATAACTTGCAACCCTAGCCCTTAGGGCTATGGGGGGGGAGGGGTTGTCATCCTCAAAGACTTAATTTCTAGAACTTTCAACTACATTGAACAAAATGGCTATATCAAAATTTTGATTGGATGTGTATGGGGAAATGGTGGGTATGAGAGGGGGGTTAGTTGCCCTCCAATCACTTTTGACTATTAAAAAGGGCACTAACCCTTTCAAATTTCAATTGAATGAGCTCTTTTTGACATTTGTACAACAACACTATCTATAAAAACCTTATATGCCCTTCACCTGAGGACAGAACTTACAACCCTTCACCTGAGGGGTGTAGGAGGTCTGCCATCCTCAAAGACATAATTTCCAGACCTTTCAAATACATTGAACAAAGTGGCTATCTTAAATTTTGATTAGAAGTGTTTAGGGATATGATGGGCATGCAGGCATTTAACCTCTGATTATTTTCAACTAATAAAAAGGCACTAGTTCTTGCCATTTGCAATTGATCAGCCCTTTTTGAAGCTTCTACAACAAAACTTTATATAAGAACCTTATAATCACCAAGGGCATAACTTACAATCCTTGTCTTGAGGGATATGGGAGGGTTATCATCATCAAAGATACAATTTCCAGACCTTTCAACTATGCTGAACAAAATAGTCATATCAAAATGTTGGTTGTAAATGTTTGGGGAAATGATGGACTTGGGGTGGGAGGGGTGATTCTCCCTCCAATTATTTTCAACTATTGAAAACAGCAATAGCCCTCTCACCTTTCAAATTGAATGAGCCCTTTTTGATGTTTTTAAGACAACAATTTCTAAAAAAAAAACCTTATATGCTCCCATGGTACAACTTACACCCTTAGCTCTGAATGCTGTGGGGGGGGGGGGGGTGACATACTCAAAGACATAATTTCCAGACCCTTCAAATACAATCAACAAAATGGCTTTATCAAAATGTTGATTGGAATTGTTTGTGGAACTGATGGGTGTGAGAGGGGGCTTAGTTGCCCTCCAATCACTTTGAACTATTAAAAAAGGCACTAGCCCTTTCAATTTCTAACTGAATGAGCCCTTGTTGAAGTTTCTATGACAACACTTCCTATAAAACATTAAATACTCCCAGGGCATAACTTACAACCTTTGCCCTGAGGGTTGTGGGGGAGTTGTCATCCTCAAGACCTAATTTCCATACCTTTAAACTATGTTGAACAAAATGGTTATCTCAACATTTTGATTAGATGTATATGGGGAAATGGTTGATGTGAGAGGGGGCCATTCAATCACTTTCAACTATTAAAAAGGCCACTAGCCCTTTCAGTTTCCAACTGAATGAGAGCTCTTTGAAGTTTTTACAAAAACACTTTCTATAAAAAACCTTATACGTCCCCAGGGTATAACTACAGCCCTTACCCTAGGGCTGTGGTGGTTGTCATCCTCAAAAGACATAATTTCCAGCACTTTTATCTACATTGAAAAAAATAACTATCTCTAAAATTTTGGATTGGATGTGTTTGGCAAAATGGTGGGTGTAAGAGGGGGGTTAGGTACCCTCCAATTACTTTCTACTATTAAAAAGGGCACTAGCCCTTTCAATTTCTAATCAAATGAGCCTTTTTTTAAGTTTCCACAATAACCTTTGTTACAAAAACCTTATATGCCCCAAGGGCAAAAGTTACAGCCCTAGCCCTTAGGGCTGTCGGGGGGGGGGGGGTCTCAAAATTTGGCTATCTTAAAATGTTGATTAGATGTGTTTGGGGAAATGATGGGCATGAAAGGGGTGTTAGTTGCCTTCCAATCACTTTTAGCTATTAAAAAGGATACAAGCCCTTCTAATCTCCAATCAAATGAGACCTTTTCAAAGTTTCTACAACAACTCATTTTATACAAAGTGCCCTAGTCTCAACAAAGAAAGAAAAAAACAATTACATAATACATTGTGCTATTACCATTCTTTACTTAGGCAGCACAATGGTGCTGCCTATGATGAAGAACATTTCTAAAAGATACAGCTTCTTTTATCTAACAGATAAAAGAAGCTTCTGTTTCACAAAAAAGCAAAAGATTCATTTTATAATCTCTCATAGACTAGTGTATCCCAGAGTACCAAGATTTCCTATCTAACAATTCTTAGCATTTTATGAAACATAGGCTAAATAACATTAGAGTCTAGGATTATCATTACTTGAAACAGTCTGGATTAGGTGTCAGATAGGCTATGTCTACTGACCCCAGGGGTAGATCTAGGCCCCCCAAGATTCTTCCAATGCCCTCATTAGGTTTATTCCTTTCTTACTTTTTTTTTAAATGAAATTGTCAATTTGGTCAATTATTAGCATCATTGTCACATTTTCTCCCCCTCCAAAGATTTTACTCTAGATCCACCTTTGACTATCACTATAAAAATTTTAAATTAGCCAGCCAGTCTTATAAGCATAGGAGCCTAGCTGGACATAGGGAGACATGTCAAGAAAACAATTCTTACTTTAATTTCATTCCTTTCCTTGTTTTTCCAGTTTTTTCTAATAAATTAATTAATAATTTAGAACCTATATGTTTACAGAGTAGGCTATATAGCCTATCCCCAGTCCTCCAGCCCACTAGGTCTAATGTACAAATATATACCTGGAATTGCATTAAATATATATATATATATATATATATATATATATATATAGGTTAATTATTGTTGTCACAGGCTATGCCAAGTAATCAGTAAGCATTTATTGTTATCTTTTAGCAGAGTAATCTAAGCTTAGCTGGATAAGTAGATAATGGGTGCTTAAATGGGGATACCATGAGATGGCTAATTTGACAGGGTATATATATACAAATCTTTGAATTAGCCAACCAACCAGCCCGTATTTTAAGCCTATGAGTCCAGCTGGACATAAGGAAACATAGCCTATTAAGGAAACAATTCTGGTAAAGTTCTACCAAATCATATTATTGAGTTAGGAATAAAGTGAATACACCATTCAATGCCTTTTTTATGCTGATTACAAATATAATAATCCCCCCCCCCCCTAATGTAGAAATATAGGCCTATTACCTACCCTGAATTGGCATATATAGGGGGGGGGGGGCTGAAATTCATTTCTGATAAAAATGATTACTATATTCGTAATCAGCATAAAAAAGGCATCGAATGGTGTATTCACTTTATTCCTAACTCAATAATATGATTTTGTAGAACTTTACCAGCTAGCCTAATTCATTCTAATCCTACCTGTTTGTCCTTTACCAAGGGTCTTTTCCAACCGATAAGGGCCAACATATTGCCGAGCGTCATTACTTGAAGTTGGCTTTTGATGATTACCATTCATATTGGACATCTTTCCTAGGCTATGCTATCCTAAATGCTTTATGCTAAATCACTTTAAGCCACACTATTAGAACTAAAAATCAGACACCCAAAAGAGCACAATCATTAATTTGGTATGGAGATTTATACATGGTAATCAAAAGATTCTAATATAAGAAAGACAATATTTCGTTTAGCATTGATCTTTGAGCTCTGCCTTGCTTTAATTGAAGTTTTCTTCTTCTTCTAACAAGCTATGTATTACTATGCTACACTCTCATAACGCTTTAGTCTCTCAATGCTTTTTCCTTCTTCACTGCCCAAATTTTGTTAAAGCCGGACGTCAAATTTTTATAAAAGTTCTGCAGGTATATTCAGGTTTCCTCTATTGATTTAAAATGGAAGATCGGTGTTGCTGACGATGCATTATCTGCTATAAGTATTTACTTGTAAATGAAGTGTCTGCTAATTAGAAAGGTCATAAAAGGAGATTTTCTTTTATTCAAAATAGTTCCTTTTTAAAAATAAAATCAAATGCATTTTATTCTGAACTACGATACCAAAGAACAATTGCAATCAAATACAGATTCTTCAAAACACCATTTATAGGGAGTAATTAAAAAACTTTTTCCACAAAATCAGTTTTTTAAAGAAAAGTAAAAAACTCTATTAAACAAAAAACGAGCAAAAACAAAATCAAAAAATCTACCAAGCGTGAAACTACCACAAATCAGCATTGATAAATAAATGAAACCCAAAACGAACAGAAATTACAATAAATAACCGAGTCAAACTCAAAACGAGCAGAAATTAACATAATTTGGGCTCAAAACCCCTATGCCTTCCCAAGGCCAGAGCAAAATTTGCCCTTTACTGAAAAAAATACAAATGAATGTGAATTGACAGTTTAATATACATGCCATTTACCCGTGCCCCAGCCATTTAAACATTTGCCTCTCAATTACTTGGACTATCTGTCTTGGCTTTTCTCTATCTACAATTACCCAACCCAGTCTTGATGCAACCTATTCAACCTATTGCCCAAAATACTTGATAACTTCAATTCAAAATCAACGGACCGAGTCCGTTGAATTGAAGTTATCAAGTATTTTGGGCAATAGGTTGCATAGGTTGGATCAAGACTGGGCTGGGTAATTGTAGACAGAGAGAACCCAAGACAGATAAGTTGGGCTCAAAACCCTTATGCCATCCCAAGGCCAGAACAAAATTTGCACTTTACAGGAAAAAATATAAATGTTTTAATTTTAACAATTTGATGCTAAATATCAGTATATATATATATATATTAAACTGACATGGCACATTCATTTGTATTTTTTTCAGTAAAGTGCAAATTTTCATTGAGTGTGTTTTGGAGGAATGGTGGGCGTGAGAGGGGGGTTAGTGACCCTCCAATCACTTTCGACTATTAAAAAAGGCACTAGCCCTCTCAATTTCCATTTGAATGAGCCTTTTTTGAAGTTTTACGACAATTCTATCTGTAAAAACCTTATATGCCCCCAGGACACAACTTACAACCTTTGCTTTTGGGGCTCTGGGACTTTGTCATCATTAAATACATAATTTCCAGAACTTTCAACTACGTTTAACAAAACGGCTATCTCTAAACTTTGATTGAATGTTTTTGGGGAAATAATAGGCGTGAGAGAGGGTTAATCTCCACTCTCTTTCGACTATTAAAAAGGGCAATTTAAATTTCCAATCAAATGAGCCCTTTATAAAATTTTTCAAACAACTTTTTATATAAACCTTATATGCCCCCAGGGTATAACTTACAACCCTTGCCCTGAGGGCTCTGAGGGGGTTATCATCCTAAAAGACCAAATTCCCAGAACTTTCAACTATGTTGAACAAAATGAATGTCTTAAAATTTTGATTGGATGTGTTTGGGAAAATGGTGGGCGTGAGAGGGTCGTTAATCATTATCCAGTCACTTTCAACTATTAAAAAAGGCACTAGTCATTTCAATTTCCAATTGAATGAGCCCTTTTGAAGTTTCTACGACAACGCTTTCAATAAAAACTTTATACCCCCCCTGGGCATAATTTACAACCCTCGCCATAAGGGCTGTGGGGGGAGGGGTTGCCATCCTTAAAGACCTAGTTTCCAAAACTTAAAAATACGTTGAATAAAATGGCTATCTAAAAATTTTGATTGGATGTGTTTGGGGAAAGGGTGGGAATTAGAGGGGGGTTAGTTGCCCTCAAATTACTTTCGACCATTAAAAAGGGCACTAGCCTTTTGAATTTTAAATCGATTGAGCCCTTTTTCAAGTTTCTAAGACAAAGATTTCATAAAAACCTTATATGCCCCCAGCGCATAACTTATAACCCTTGCCCTGAAGACTGTGGGGGGGAGTGTCCTGTTCAAAGGTATAATTTCCTGAACTTTGAACGTCGTGGGACAAATTGGCTATCTCAAAATTTTATTCGACGTGTTTGAGGAAATGGTGGGCGTGGAAGGGGTGTTAGTTGCCTTCCAATCACTTTCGACTATTAAAAAGGGCACTAGCCATTTCAATTTCAAATCGAATGAGCCCTTTTTGAAGTTTCAACGACAACACGCTCTATAAAAACCTTATATGCCCCCAGGGCATAACTTACAGCCCTTGCCCTGAAGGCGGGGGGGGGTGTCATCCTCAAAGACTTATTTCCGGAACTTAATACTACGTTGAATAAAATGGCTATCTAAAAATTTTGATTGGATGTGCTTGGGGAAAAGGTGGGCGTGAGAGGGGGGTTAGCTGCCCTCCAATCACTTTCTACAATTAAAAAGGGAACTAGCCCTTTGAATTTCCAATCGAATGAGCCTTTTTTGAAGTTTATACGACAACGCCTTATATGCCCCCAGGGCATAACTTACAACACTTACCCTGAGGACTGTTGGGGAGTGTCCTCCTCAAAAACATAATTTCTATCTGGAAATCAACTACGCTGAACAAAATGGCTACATCAAAATTTTGATTGGATGTGTTTCGGGAAATGGTTGGCGTGGAAGGGGTGTTAGTCGCCATCCAATTACTTTCAACTATTAAAAAGGGCACAAGCCCCTCCAATTTCGAATTGAAAGAGCCCTTTTTTGAAGTTTCTACAAGAACTTACAACCTTTGCCCTCGTGACTCTCGTGGGTTTGTCATCCTCAAATACATGATTTCCGGAACTTTCAACTGCGTTGAACAAAATGGCTATCTCAAAACTTTGATTGAACGTGTTTGGGGAAATGGTGGGCGTGAGAGGGGGATTAGATGCTCTCCATTCACTTTCGACTATTAAAAAGGGCACTAGCTCTTTCAATTTCCAATCAAATTTCTACCACAAAATTTCTGTAAAAACCATATATGCCCTTAGGGCATAACTTACAACCCTTACCCTGAGGGTTGTGAGGGGGGATGTCATCCTCAAAGACCTAATTTCCAAAACTTTCAACTGTGTTGAGCAAAATGAATACCTCAAAATTTTGATTGCATGTGTTTGGGGAAATGGTGGGCGTGAAAGGGGGGTTAGTAGTTCTTAAATCACTTAGACTATTAAAAAGAGCTCTAGCCTTTTCAATTTCCAATCGAATGAGCCCTTTTTGTAGTTTCTACGACAACTCCATCTAGAAAAACTTCATATACTCCTAAATCACAACTTACAACCCTTGCCCTGAGGGCTGTGGGGGGGGGGGGGGGTTGTCATCCTCATCAAGCCCTAATATCCAGGGCTTTCAACTACGTTAAAAAATGGCTATCTCAAAATTTTATTTTACGTGTTTGGGGAAATAGTGGGCGTGAGAGGGGGGTTAATTGCCCTCCAATGAATTTCGACTATTAAAAAGGGCACTAGCCATTTCAATTTCCAATCGAAGAAGCCCTTTTTGAAGTTTCTACGACAATACTTTCTATAAAAACCTTATATGCCCCCAGGGCATAACTTACAACCCTTGCCCTACGCACTGTGGGGGGGGGGGTTGTCATCCTTAAAGATCTAACTTCAAAAACTTCCAACTACGTTGAAAAAAACGACTATCTCAAAATTTGTTTGGGTGTGTTTGGGGAAAGAGTGGGCGTGAGAGGAGGCTTAGTTGCCCTCCAATCACTTTCGACTATTAAAAAGAGCACTAGCCCTTTGAATGTCAAATCGAATGAGCCCTTTTTGAAGTTTCTACGACAAGGCTTTCAGTACAAATCATATATGCCCCCAGGGCATGTCTTATAACCCTTGCGCTGAAGACTGTGGGGGGAGCTTCTTGCTCAAAGATATAATTTCCAAAACTTTCAACTACATTGAACAAAATGGCTATCTCAAAATTTTGATTGGATGTATTTGGGGAAATGGTGGGCGTGGAAAGGCTGTTAGTTGCCTTCCAATCACTTTCGACCATTAAAAAGGGCACTAGTCATTTCAATTTTCAGTTGAATTAGCCCATTTTGAAGTTTCTACGACAACGCTTTGTATGAAAACCTTACAAGTCCCCAGGGCATAATTTATAGCCCTTGCCCTGAGGGCTGTGGGAGTGTTGCCATTCTCAAAGACCTAGTTTTCAGAAGTTTCAACTACGTTGAACAAAATGGCTATCTCAAAATTTCGATTGGATGTGTTTGGGGAAAAGGTAGGCGTGAGAGGGGGTTTAGTTGCCCTCCAATCGCTTTCGACTATCAAAAGGGCACTAACCCTTTAAATTTCCAGTCGAATGAACGTTTTTTTGAAGTTTCTACGACGCTTTCTATAAAAATCTTATATACTCCCAGGGCATGACTTACAACCCTTACCCTGAGGGTTGTGTGGGAGTGTCCTCCTTAAAAATGTAATTTCTACATGGAAATCAACTACGCTGAACAAAATGTCTATCTCTAAATTTTGATTGGATGTGTTCGGGGAAATGGTGGGTGCAGAAGGGATGTTAGTTGCCTTCCAATCACTTTCGACTATTAAAAAGGGCACAAGCAACTCCAGTTTCCAATCGAATGAGCCCTTTACGAAGTTTCTACTACAACTCCTTCGATATGAAGTGCCCTGGTCTAAAGAAAATAATAATAATAATACATTGTGCCAACATTGTTCTTTACTTAGGTTACAACCACTAGCCGATGACATACAGTATCTTTCGTTCATTATGACATAAAAATCATAGTTATGAAGCTACTTAAGGTAAAATTAAATACTAAGATTGGCCGGAAAATAACACAAACAAATTATTGCTTATATCGGGCATTATTTAATAAGATTTGAACTTTAGCGTAAAGAGTGAGGTATTGACAAGGGGACGAATTTCCTCATATACGTAATATGAAAGGGCTCACCCCTCTGTCATTACCTTTCTCTCTACGCTAAAGTTCGAATTTTGTTCCAATTCCTTAAGAATGACCCCTGAATCACAAAGAACGTTCAATTAAAATATATAGCTCTTTTGAAATTACTAAATATACTTTGGCGTAAAGAGCAAGGTATTGACGGGGGGACGAACCCCCTCATATACGTAATAATTTCTGTTCGTTTTAAGTTTTAATGCTACTCCTTACTTTCAGTTGAAAAAAACAATCTATTTCTGATTGTTTTTTAAATAGTGCTGGGAAATCCAGCGCCTACTTCAAGGAAATTCCCTTTCCCCACGAAAAATGTATCCACGAAAAGATACTCCCATATAACCCAATCCCTCCACCAGGAAAAATCCCCCCTGAAAACGTCTGTATATTTTCCAATAAACAATATTAAATGTAAACAATGGGCAAAGTTCATAACTTGCAGCCCTTCCCCCAGGGACTTTTGGGGATTAAGTCGTCCTCAAAGACATAGTTATTAGATATTTCGACTACGCTGAACAAAATGGCTATCTCAAAGTTTTTATCTGGTGACTTTGTGAAAAAATTAGCTTAGGAGGGGGCCCCTAGTTGTCCTCCAATTTTTAGGTCACTTAAAAAGGGCACTATAACTTCTAAATTCCGTTGAAATAAGCCCTCTCGCGACATTCTATGACCACTGGGTCGTTACGATCACCCCTGAAAAAAAAACAAATAACCACGCATTCGTGATCTTTCTTCTGGCAAAAAATACAAAATTACACATTTGTGCAGATAGGAGCTTGAATCCTCAACAGTAGGGTTCTCTGATACGCTGAATCTGATGATGGTGTGATTTTCATTAAGATTCTATGACCCTTAGGGCGTGTTTCCCCCTTTTTTCGACAATAAGGCAAATTTACTCAGGATTGTAACTTTTGATGGGTAGGACTAAACTTGACGAAACTTATATATTTAAAGTTTCGGTTGCTATTGAGCCTGTTCGCTCCTAATATTTATTATTTGTTTGTTGTTTTTCTTAGGGAAGACAGTATCAGCCCAGTGGTCTTAGATTAACGGGAGAAGGCTCATTTGAACAGAATTTACAATTCCTAATGCCGTTTTTTAGTGACCAAAAAGATTGGAGGGCAGCTAGGCCCTCTTTCACGCCCCTTTTTTCTTAAAATTTTGAGAATGTCATTTTGTTCAGCATAGTTAAAAGGCCCAATGGCTATGCGTTTGGAGGTAACATGAGCCCTCCAATTGCCCTGGGGAAAGGTCTTAGAGTTATATAATTTGCACTTTGTTTATGTATAGTGTTTGTTATTGGGAAGTATGCATATGTTTTTCGGGTGAAGGGGGAACAAATGTTCTGTAGGGGGGATTTAACATGGGGAGAGTTTTCCATGGGGAGGGACGTTTCCAGGAAGGGCACTTGTCAAGGGAAATTTTTCAATTGGAAGATTTGCTAGAATATCTGTATGAAATTCTTTTTAAACGTCCTTACCGACTCAATTTTACGCGTGGAGATGTTAAGGGTAGTTGTCCGGAATAAATTTTCACCGGGATTGAAATTTCTGGACAATATTTCCGTGGGAAGGATTCATTTTTCCTGGAGGTGGAGCCAGATTTCATGGCATTATTTAAAAACGATTAGAAATTAGATAAAAAAAAGTTTTTCCCTACTGAAAGTAATGAGCAACATTAAAACTAAAAAAAAAAAGAAATTATCACGTATATGAGGGGTGTTCCCCCCCCCCCCCCCCTCAACACCTCGCTCTTTGTGCTAAAGATTGAATTTTGCTCCAATTTCTTAGGAATGACTCCTGAAATACAAAGATTGTTTAATTAGAACAACAAAAAGCTTTTCTTAAACGACTAAAAAACTTTAGCGTGAAGGGTGAGGCGTTGATGAGGGGCAACACCCCTTTTATACGTAATAATTTCTGCTCGTTTTAAATTTTATTGTTGCTCCCTACTTTTAGTTAAAAATAAACTTTTTTTTGTTATTTTATTGCAGCAAAGGAAGTATTTTGCAAGCAAGAAACCCTGCAGTTTTTTTTTTGAAAGTGTGCACCTAAGGCCTGATTGATGAATATGAGTACAACTTGGGAAGTTCCATATAGTTCTTGCTTGGTGCCAAAAAAAGGATAGTTTCACTTATACTTGAGGCAAAGCCCACAGTATAGGAACTGTAGTCGATTCTTACAGTCTATTTTGGAAGAGACTATTGGAACTTGTTCCGCCATGCATTTGTCTATTCGAGCTAAAAAAAAAACAATTTCGAGTGCTCATGCTTGCAAGCATACAGCTGCAAGAAGAAATTATATCTTCTGTTAGAAGACATCAATTCAAAACAAGCATAAGCAGTTTAAGTATCGAAAGCTACATTTCAAACGAAACAGAAAAGGAGGCTGTTCAATAAGCCAACAAATTCCTGTCAGGAATTGGTATACTGGTGTTACTATCAACAAGGAGGTGTATGCAGTTTCAACTGTCAAGACGAAAAAGTCCAGAAGAGGAAGTGCACGTTGCAGACTCTAACCGCTAGAAGAAGAGAACTAATTCTATGACTTCCTTATTCAATGTACATGGGTGCTTCCAGGTTTGACAAAAAGTCACAAAAACTAACTTTTTTGTTTCCAGCTTATGTTGCGGTAACCTTTAATTTACTTTGTAATAAATTTTACTAATGAGACTAAATGGACATCTTAAATAAAGTAAATACGAACCTTTATGATAATTGATATCACGATGACATTGCAATATATTGAAAATTTTATTAAGGCGAAAGAAAGATTGATGCCGTTATAAGCCTTATAAGGCCTTAGTTGCTCCACAGCCATTGCCGGTGGATGTCAATTTTAAGCAATTTCTGTAGTTAGTGTAAAGTTACAGTGGCTTATAAATTGGAATGCATCAAAATGACTGGCTTTTAAGTCTATAATTCACGTTTGGACAAAATAAATTAATAAAGCATTAATGAATAAACTCAGTTAAATGAAGCTTAAAAATATTTGTAAGTATTAGCCGTTATTACTATCTCTATTATTATTAATAATAATAGAATACCTAGGTATTCTAAGAAAACTCAAACATGGTTTTCCTAGATCAATTCTAAGAATCCTATTTCACAGCTTAATTCATTCTTATGTTGCTTATTGTCCAGTCATATGGAGGTCTCCTTTCCCTTCTTTTCCCAAACCGCTTTTGAACAATTACAATAAAGCTATAAATCTTATCCAGGATGTAAATCGTTCGGGATCTAAACCGTTACTTGATATAAAAAAAAAGAAAAATAATTTTTTCAAAGAAAAGCAAAGGCCATTTTAAACTTAAGCTCAGCAGATACAAATACCTGTTAAAATTCAAACTCAAAACGACCAGAAATTACTATTAAAGAAGATTGTTTATTAAATAAACAATCATAGCAAAAAACATACAACAAGTAAAAATATAAATGAATAAATAGATCTTAAAGCGAGTAATGCTTAGATTGAATATCAAAATCAAGCTGAAAACGAAACAAAATATTTTGCTATTGAAATATAAATGAAACTTAAAACGAACAGAAATTAAACAAACAATCAATGCAAACAATCATACAATAGATATTAATATAAATTAATAAATAAATCTAAAACGAGTGAAATTTAAATTCAATATGCAGATCAAGCTTGAAACGAACAAAAATTACTATAAACAAGAGTTTGGGTATCACCTTCTTCTCTCACTGTGAAAGTCTAAAACCTAATGCGTCATTGGCGCTTTACTCAAAAACAATTTTATGGCAAATATTTTCTTTTGCACTTAATATTGAAAATAAACATTAAAATTATAGTAACATTTTGAACTGACGAGCTTTCAGCAATTAATATTATTATACATCAAATATTCATTTAAATTTATTAGCGATTTTTAAAGTTGTTCAAGACGAATATAGTTTCACTATAAAAAAGTGTTTGGATACTGCCTCCTTCCTTAACTGTAAATAAAAACCAACAGCCTACTGCGTCATTGGCGATTAACTGAAAACGAATTATATTACAAATATTTTCTTTTCCAGTTCTTACAGCATTGAAAATAAAATAAAGTTATAGTGAAATAAATTCTTGAACGGAGGGATCTTTCAACAATTAATATAATTATACATCAAATATTCAATTTGATGGTGTTTATACTTTCCAAGTCTATTCAAGACGCATATAGTTTTCAGTAAAGCTCCAATGACGCAGTAGGTTTATACTTCTACAGTGAGAGAAGGAGGTGATACCCAAACTCTCGCTTATAGTAATTTTTGTTTGTTTCAAGCTTGATTTGCATATTCAATTTAAGTTTCACTTGTTTTAAGATTTATTTATTAATTTATATTAATATCTATTGTATCTTTGTTTGCATTGATTGTTTATTTAATTTCTGTTCGTTTTAAGTTTCATTCATACTTCAATAGCAAAATATTTTTTTTTTTCGTTTTAAGCTTGATTTTTATATTCAATCAAAGCATTACTTGCTGTAAGATCTATTTATTCATTTATATTATTACTTGTTGTATGTTTTTTGCCATGATTGTTTATTTTATTTCTGCTCGTTTTGGGTTCCTTTTATTCTTTAATAATAATGTCTGGTGGTTTTGAGTTTGAATTTTAAAAAGTATTTATATCTCCTGAGCTTAAGTTTAAAACGGCCTCTACTTTCCTTTAAAAAACTTATTTTTCAGAAAGTTTTCTTTAATTAATTTTTTTTTCGTTTTTTATTGCAAAAAGTTTCAAGTATTTAAAAATTCCTTATTTCAAAATAAACTTTAAAAAAATTCAAATGCTCATCAAAGTATCAAAACTGGCATCAAAGTAAAAATATCAAAATGAAAAAATGGGTTTGTGTCAACCTCGGAGTTTTTATTATCTGAGGTTTGAACTATTTTAAAAAAATGACCATCTCAAAATTTTTATCGGATGGATTTGGGGAAAAAGGGAGTGGGGGGGGGGCTAATTAACCTTCAGTCTCTTTTGACTCTTTAAAAGTGAACTAAAACTTTCTATTTTCAATCAAATGAGCTCTCTGAAGTTTATACGAGCATCCCTTCTATAAGAACCATATTTATCCCCTGAGATATTTGAACCATATTTATATTTGAACCATATTTATAACTTACAACGCCTGTCCCTGGGATAATTGCCCTTCGACCTCTTTTGACTCTATAAAAGTGAACTAGAACTTTCAATTTTAAATCAAATAAGCCCTCTCTGAAGTCTATACGATAATCCCTTCTAGAAGAACCATATATCCCCCAGGGCATAATTTACAACGCCTGTCCCTGGGCCCTGGGGGGTTGTGTCAACCCACAAGTCTTAATATCTGATGTTTGAGCCATTTTTAATTTGACTTGATTTTATTTATGCATTAAATTTTTTATTTGATGCATTTGGGGAAAAAGGACGTGGAGGAGGGGGGGGGGGCTAGTTGCCCTTCGATCACTTTGGATTCTTAAAAAGTGAACAAAAACTTACATTTTCCAAACAAATGAGCCCTCTTTGAAGTTTATACGACCATCCCTTCCATAAGAACCATAAATGCCCCCAGGGCATAACTTACAACGCCTGTCCCAGGGCCCTGGGGGGGGAGGGTTGTCGAAATCAGACTTTTTGTTATCTAACCTTTTAACTTTTTTTAACAAAAGGGCTATCTCAAAATTTTCATTTGCTGCATTTGGTGAAAATGGCGTTGAGGGGGGAAGATAGTTGCCCTCCGATCTCTTTTGACTTTTAAAAAGCGAACTAGAACTTCCACTTTCCAAACAAATGAGCCCTCTTTGAAGTTTATACGAGCATCACTTCCATAATAACCACATATACCCCCAGGTCATACCTTACAACAACTGTTCCCGGGCCCTGGAGGGATGTGTCGACACAGGAAGTTTTCTTATCTGAGCCTTGAACTATTATTAACAAACTAGCCATCTCTAAATTTTTATTTGATGTATTAGGGGGGGGAGGACGTGGGGGGGGGGGGCTAGCTGCCCTTCGATCCCTTTTAACTCTTGAAAAGAGAACTAAAACTTTCATTATCCAATCAAATGAGCCCTCTATGAAGTTTATACAAGCATCCCTTCCGTAACAACCATATACCCAAGGGCATATCTTACGACGCCTGCCCCCGGGCTCTGTGGGGCTGTGTCGACACCAGTTTTTTTTTTAATCTGAACTTTAAACTATTTCTAACAAAATGACTATCTCAAAATTTTTATCTTATGCATTTGGGTGAAAAGGGGTGAGGGAGGATGCTAGCTCTCCTTCGATCACTTTTGACTTGTAAAAATTGGAACTAGAACTTTCAATTTAAAATCAAATGAGCCCTCTTTGAAGTTTATACAAGCATCCCTTCCATAAAAAACCTTATATGCCCCCGGGGAACAGCTTACAACGCCTGCCCCCGGGCTCTTTGGGGCTATATCGACACCGGTATTCTTTTAATCTGAACCTTGAACTATTTCTAACAAAATGTCTGTCTCAAAATGTTTATCTGATGCATTTGGGGGCAAAGGGCGAGGGGGGGGGGGGGGCTAGCTGCCCTGTAATCACTTTTGATTTATAAAAAGTGAACTAGAACTTTCAATTTCCAATCAAATGAGCCCTCTTTGAAGTTTATACGAGCATCCCTTCCATAAGAATTTTATCTAATGCAACGGTTAGCTCAAGTCTTCTATCAGATATATTTGTGGAAAAAAGGCTTGGGAGGGGGGCTAGTTGCCATCGTATCACCTTTAGCTCTTAAAAAGGGCCTTAGAACTCTCGATTTCCAATCGAATGAGCCCCCTTTGAAGTTTATACGACGACCATTTCTATATGAAGTGCCTCTGGAAAAAACAAATCGAGTGTGGGGGAATGCTAGCTTCCCTCCGATCCCTTTTTTAATCATAAAAAGTGAATTACAACTTTCAATTTCCAATCAAATGAGCCCTCTATGGAGTTTATACGAGCACCCCTTCCATAACAGCCATATATGCCCCCAGGGCATAACTCACAACGCCTACCCCCGGGCCCTGGGGGGCTGTGTCAAAACCGGAGTTTCGATATCTTAACTTTGAACTCTTTTTAACAAAATGTCTATCTAAAAATTTTCACCTGATATATTTAGGGTGTGGAATGGCGGGGGCTAGTTTTTCTCCGATCTCTTTTGAATCTTAAAAAATGAACTAGAATTTTCAATTTCCATTCAAATGAACCCTCTCCGACGTTTATACGAGCGTCCCTTTTGACTATTAAAAAGTGATCTCGAACTTTCAATTTCCAATCAAATGAGCCCTCTCTGAAGTTTGTATGAGCGTCCCTTTCATAAGAACCATATATGTCACAGGGCATAAATTATAACGCCTACCCCCAGGCCTTGGGGAGTTGTGACAACACCTGAGTTTTTGTTATCTGACTTTTGAGCAATTTTTAACTTAATTGCTATCTCAAAATTTTTATTTGATTTATTTGGGGAAACGGGGCGTGGGGGGTGATAGTTGCCTTCAAATCTCTTTCGACTCTAAAACACTGAACTAAAACTTTCAATTTCTAATCACATGAGCCCTCTGAAGTCCTTATGAGCATCCCTTTAATAAGAACCATATATTCCCCCAGGGCATAACTTAAACCACCTGCCCTCGGGCCCTGGGGGGCTTTGTCTTCCCCGGAGTTTTCGTTGTATGGTCTTTAAACTATTTTTTAAAAGAATGACTGTCTCAAAGTCCTTATCGTATAGGTTTGAGGAAAAACGGGTGTGGAGGGGGGGGCTAGGTGCACTCCAATCTCTTTTGACTCTTAAAAAGTGAACTAGAAATTTCAATTTCTAATCAAATGAACACTCTTTGAAGTTAAGAAGAGCATCCCTTCCATAAGACCCATATATGCCCCTAGGGCATAACTTACAAAGGCTTCCCCTGGGCCTAGGGGGTTGTTTCGACACGGGAATTTTTTTTATATGATCTTTGAACTATTTTTAACAAAATAGCTATCTCAAAATTTTTATTGGATGCATTTCGAAAAAAGAGTTTGGGGGGAGCTGGTTACCCTCCGACATCTTTTGACGCTTAAAAAGTGAACTAGAACTTCTAATTTTTAATCAAATGAGCCCTCTCTGAGGTTTATACGAGCATTCCTTCCATAAGAACCATATATGCCCCCAGGGTATGACTTATAACCCTTGCCCTGACCACTGTGGGGGGAGTGTCCTGCTTAAACATATAATTTACAGAACTTTCAACTACGTTGAACAAAATGGCTTTATCAAAATTTTTATTGGATGTGTTTGGGGAAATTGTGGGAGTGAAAGGGGTGTTAGGTGGCTTCCAATCACTTTTGACTATTAAAAAGGCAACTAGCCATTTAAATGTCCGATCGAATGAGCTCTTTCTGAAGCTTTTACGACAACGCTTTCTATAAAAACCTTATTTGCCCCCAGGGCGGAACTTACAAAGCTTGCCCTGAGGGCTGTAGGGGGGGGGGGGTGTTGTTATCCTCAAAGACCTAATTTCCTGAATTTTCAACTACGCTAAACAAAATGTCTATCTCCAAATTTGATTGGATGTGTTTGGGAAAAAGGTGGGCATGAGAGGGGGTTAATTGCCCTCCAATCACTTTTGACTATTAAAAAGGGCACTAGCCCTTTGAATTTTCAATCGAATGAGTCCTTTTTGAAGTTTTTACGACAAAGCTTTCTAAAAAACCTTATATGCCCCCAGGGCATAACTTACAACCCTTGCCCTGAGGGCTGTGGGGGAGTGTCCTCCTTGAAAACATAATTTGTACCTGGAAATCAACTACGCTGAACAAAATAGCTATCTCAAAATTTTGCCTGGATGTGTTTTGGGAATTGGTGGGCGTAGAAGGCGTGTTAGTTGCCTTCCAATTACTTTTGACCCTTAGAAAGGGCACTAGAACTCTTGATTTCCAATCGAATGAACCCCCTTTGAAGTTTTTACGATGATCCCTTCCATATAAAGTGCCTCTGGAAAAAAATAATAAATAATTAATAGATAATAAACATTGGAGCCGTATGGCCTTTACTATAGGCAATGCTATAGCGTTGCCTCTGATTGAAAAACTTTATATACTTTCCTCTGCATCTTTCGCTTTCTTCAGCTCCACGGCGGCACCATTCCAAGGTGATCTAGGTCCCTTAGATTTCCGTCTTCTTTTGTATCTGATCGGTTAAATTATGAGCTCCGTAGTTCTTTAAATATTCAAATTGTTCATACACCAACAATAAGACCCGATTTTTAACTTTTCGTTGCGTGTCACTTGACATAGAATACCCTTCCGGATTCGGCTCGAGAATGCCACTCGTTTGGCACCTTCAAAAGACTTGTAAAAAGTTTTGTTTCCATATGATTAGTTTTTCCTTGACGTATATAGTGGTATCCAGTTTTTTTTGTTATTATTATAGTTATAGATGTTGATTAATTGCACTTTGAAAAAGCTTATTTAATGAACTAACTTTCCTTATGTTTATTCTATTTCTTCAAATGCTTTACATGTTAAGTGTTTAAATGTTTAGTGTTATGAAATCTGTTTCATAATCTCCCTCCTACATATCAAGGAGCCTTTGTGGGGATTTGTAGATTGTTGTGTTATTATTGTTTGTTATATGGAAAATAAATCTATCGAATAAATCTATCTATCTACCTATTATTATTGAATGAATGAATGAATTTTATTAATAACCTGTCTTACAATAAACAGAAAAAGACAGAGCACAAACTAGAAAAGAAAGAAAAAGCAAAAACTGGCAAGAAAACAAATACAAACAGAAAGAACTACGTAATAACACAACTATTTGAGAAGGTGGGCCCACTTGTGATCCAGGAGCTCTAGTTTTTTCACGTAATTCTGAATTACCTCCTCCACGGCACTCAGAGGCTCAACAATTCCATATTTCACAGCAATATGGCGGTTTCTAACAAAAGGCGACACTTGAAGAAGATATCGGGCATACTTGAAAAACACCGACCTTGTGTCTCTCTTGTTTCGTGCACTCAGAAACTTCCAAAAAGGAGACAGGTACAAGACATGAGGCAAAGCAACTGCATTATAAAGACGAGCCAAATATTTACGGCTTGAATTGCGACGGCTAGTGACAACACCCGCATAGGCAATGCGCACTTTTTTAGAAAGGTGTTCAATAAGCAAAGACTGGGTCTCTCGAAGATTACGACCAATCGGGAGGCCAAGGTACGTAATGTGACTAGACGGTGTTACGGTAATTCCACCAAGCCTGACTTTAGCATTATCTTCAGGGCAATTAAAAAACAAAACAGCAGACTTTTCTACATAAAACTGCAAACCAATATCAGCATAACTTTTTTCAAGACGCGAGAAATTATTTTCTAATGAAGAAAGCGACCGAGACAGACTTAAAAGATCATCTGCAAAACCCAGAAGTGACAAGTCAATATGCTTGCAAATATAACTCGGAGAGATAACCTGTTGTGCATCATTAACACTGTTATTAAACAAAGTAGGAGACGTTATAGCCCCTTGCTTAATTCCCTTATGTACGGAAATCTCCCCACTAAGCTCACCATCTTGCAAACGAACACGAAGCTTGAGGTTCCTATACATATCACTTAGTGACCTTACAATAGAAGAACGCACGACTCGCTTACACAGCTCAACCAAAATCTGGGCATGAATCCCAGAGTCAAAAGCTCTCCTGACATCATACTGACCTAAGATCAAAGTTTCTCGCGAGAGATGAGCATCAAGCAATATGTTAGCAAGAAGATAAAGTACATGGGTGCACCTGAGGCCTTTTTGAAAACCAAACTGGTGTGGAGGCATCTCAAACTTATCATAAATCTCATCAAACAAAACAATCTCGAATAGTTTACAAAATACTGAAGATATCGTTACTGGCCGATACGAAGAAGGCTGTTCGGCTGGCTTCCCCTTCTTTAATATCGGTATAACCATACCCAGACTAAAGCAACTCGGGACTATCCCATGTGTCAAAATCATCTGAAACAGGAGGGCAATATGATGGTAAAGAACATAACCTCCTAAAGAAATATGTAGAGCACAAATACTATCGCAGCCTTTTGAGTCTACCTTTTTCAGCTTTTTAACGGCCTGGCAAATTGTGACCGGTGACACTGAGAAATCGTCGAAGGTGTCGGTAAGCATAGAAGCCAGCTCATTCTCGTAATTAGACTACAGAACTGGATCAGGCGCTTTGAACTCGGACTCAAAGTAAGCACTCCACTGATTAGCAGAAATATTAGACGTAGGCTTGGCTTCTTCAGGCTTAGATCGAAGTGACCAAATAATGTTCGGATTCTTACTGAGCTTTTGCACAAAATTTTCTTTGAGGGTTGCACGGTGGGCATCTAACGCTTTATTGAACTTTTGTTTAGCATGGATTCGAATCTCGTTCACTATTCCACTTCGTGGCTTCCTGCTATCATGCAAAACTTTCAGCCATAGCTTCGCCGACGCACAAGCCGCGGCTAGCTCCGGATTTCTAGACCACCCATTCACCTGTGATCTATTACGGATACGCTTCACAGGAACTGCTACACTCTCCGCGATACTCAGAGCATGCGATATTTCTGCACAGTACATGTTTATCTGCAGACGTATTTCACTTTCACTACAATACGAATTTGCAATTCTTTGCAGCAGATGGAGGGGAACTTTTATTTTACTCAGGATATCCCCAGAAGTAGCCGCAAAGAGATCATTCGACACTTGTTTCCAGTAACTGTATACTCTCCATTGGGATTTGCACGGACCCGACAACTTTGGACAGTCCAGTGTTATTGACAATGACAAAGGCAAATGGTCAGAGTAAGAACCATCAGCTGCAACTTTTACTTCGTCACTCACCGGGAAGTTCGTTAACACATGGTCAAGATTTGAGACGGTGTTGGCAACACTGATAAATGTGTAAGCTTTGTCTTTATCAACGACATTTAACTGATCAGGAAGGGAACCTATAACGATTTGAGTCCTTTCAGATTCGGTATTAATAGGTCACAGTTGAAGTCCCCTATTAATAGAACTTTTTTATTCCCAGGAATTTGAGCCTTCACGAAACGGCTTAGCTGAGTACATGCACCCGTGAACTTGCTGTCCGAGAGGCTAGATCTATAATTAGTAGGAAGATAGACGTTTATTATCACAGTATCGCGAAGTTTAACAGCGAGGAAGTGTTTACTTGATGCTAAAAGTTCAGCCTGAAGAGACTTTCTCACCAAAGTGGCTAAACCACCATATGGCCGACCTCTTGATTTCACACGTTCAGCTGGCCAAATAAAACACTGGAGTGAACTTGAGAACCTGAGCAGGTTAGTATTGTCCTCGGAAAGCAGGTGCTCTTGTATACAAATTACTTCATTTGTTAGGCTCATAGTATCAAGCAGAACTGTTTTCTCAATTGCTTTCCCATTTATATTCCAAGACAGAATACTACACATTTTGGGAGCGTGATCCATCTTTCAAGTTTTTTCTGTTATAAGGACAGGCATAGTGATAACATGTGTGCCTAGTCGAATTGCAATTCAGGCACCGAGCAGGATTTTGACAAGGGTTCTCAGGGGAGCTTGTGTGGCCAGTTTCTCCACAGCGGCTACAAGTTTCAGCTTCCTTACAGTCCACCGCTATGTGCCCCACATGATGACACCGATAACACCTTCGAGGCAAAAAGCAGAATTATTCTAGACGGAATAGTTCGAAACCAATTTTAATCGGGTTCGTTAAGGCAGCGGACAAAGCACTTTTAGAGGGGTAATACATTTTAAACGCTTGTGAATTGCCACACTTGATTGCTTTTTCACAGTCTTTTGACAGATTTTTCAGAAGGTCTTCCGTCACGTTGCTGGGGAGACGTTTCACTATACCGATGAACTGGGACTTAACAAGTTGATTGTCAATTTTATGGCTAATTTTGAGGGCAGCCGAGACTTTTTCGGTGGCCTGCCTCGAAGAGACTGACAGTTGCAATTCCTTATTTCTCCACCTGAGCACTGCCTCCGCTAATGTTGTATCACCCGGTGCCAAGCTTGTTATAAAGGCCTTACGCTTTCCTGGATCGTCTAACTCAGGAGGCATATTTTTCACGACAACCGAGAATAGCTGTTTATCCATATTTGGCGTTTTAGATACTGACGAGGAGGCTGTAGGCTGATTCTTGGAATCGTCAATAATTTTCAAACCATTGTTCAGAGTATCTAAATTGCGGGAAAACTGTGGAAAACTATTATTATTACTATTATTATTATTACTATTACACCTTAGACCTAAGTTCCTCCTTTGCTTCCAGAGGCACCTAGGCCATCCACAAAAAATCTCCAGACCTATCGGAGGTGTGGTTCAGCTAGTACGTCTTCCCATTTGGACTCTAGGGACGCATGTATATTTGACAAGTCCCTTCTATGTGAACGTCTCTAGATGTTTCTAAGACGACCTCGTCTTCCTTCTGGTTGCCAGAAGAGGATAGAATTTGGCAAGCGATTTCTGCCCATCGTGATGACATGCCCGAGATAACGCCACCTATGTTGTCGGATAACGTCTGTTATTAGAGATGGCTGGACCTCTTGCCTGATGGTGTCATTTCTTATCTTCTGGGTCCAGCTTATATTTAGGATGCATCTGAGGCAAGTGTTTTCAAATGATTGTATTTTTTTCTCTTGTTGTTGATTGAGGTGCCAGGTTTCAGATCCGTAAATCAGTACTGACAGAACATTGCTTTGGAACAGTCATATCTTTAGCCTCAAGGAGTATTTTGGGTCGGTCGAAAACAGGATCAGCCGCTTTGAGGCATGTTTGAAACAGGTTTTTAATGTGGCATGGCCGCATAGAAACAAAAATGAATTCTTGTCAAAAAGGGGCATGTTTAAGAGCTGACGTCACAAGACTTGTTTTGTTTCTTAACCTAATACGAAGGTGATGACATGCCAATTCTAAACCAAAAACGACTCTATCGAAATGTGGCACGTATAGGCATCATGTCAAAAAACT
>JAQQPU010007490.1:17553-38702 GCA_029168905.1 Artemia sp. Kazakhstan ARC1039 | reverse complement strand
TTAAGAAAATAAAAATATAGTATATATGTATACAAGCATTGAATCAACTCAAAAATAAATTAATTTTTTTTTCGCTTAACTCATTTTGGGGGAGGCTATTATCTCCTATGAGATATCTAAAGGGTTTCCCTGTAGTAGCCTAGCGGCAATAGGCCTAATCACTTTTCTTATATGTCTGTATCTCTCCAATAATTAAATTTAAATTACAAAGTTTTAATAGCCTAATTAGTTCGCAGTTTTCCTCCAATTTCCGACTCGCGCCATTTGTAGCGTTAGAAATTTTGTAGCGAGAGATACAGACATATAAAATGAAATAAACACAGATAAAAAAGGCAATAGATTTATTGACTTACGTATTTAGATGCACAGCAATAGGTCACTTCAAATGACAATAATGGTGACCGAGATGAAAGAGTTTAAGACTTCTATCTCAATGGGCCTGCTTCAACTTTACGAATAAATCTCAAAAAGCACTTCTGCCGCACTATCAAACACAGTTTTTCAGTCCTGCGCCATGAGGACTGGCTCACCATTGGCCCAAGAGGACCAAGGATGTAAATCTTTCGTCCAATGAATTCTTTTAAATATTTTTGATGATTCAAGCGTTCACACGGTTTTTTGCCATTTAAACTTCCTTAGAAATATTGTGCATAGCATTTTTTGCTACTAATTATCTTAGCGAAATTCGAACGACTAGCGTCGTTGTTTGACTGAAGCTAAAATGCCTTTTTGCTGATTAAGAATTTAGACTCTTGGAAGCGGTATTTGAACTCAATTAGGGGACGTTTAATTTCTGCCCGAATCATCTTTAGAAGGAAAGAATCCTGTGTTTTAAATATATCGCATTTTACTCATGGTACATCAGTGAGCTTTCAGACAAATATAGATTGAGCTTAGAGAAGGGGCAGGGATTTATTTGAAATCCTCACCAGTGGTCAAACCACTTTCGTGCTCTGAAGTCTACAAAATAATGTCATATGTGTTCTAACTGGAGATAACCGTGATATATATGTTTGACACAGGTGTGATGAAGTGAATCGTATTTTGCCGAATGCTAATCTAGTCCGTTTTTATAATGCTTTTTCTATGTTGAAATACACTTGCGTTGTTGCCTGAGTGTTTTAGTAAAATGTTTACAAATCGTGTCAATTTCCATCATTACTTGAATAGAGCATTATCACTAATACGGCGGGGCCAGGCTACTACAAAGAGGTCCGTTTTCTATCAGACAGCTTGGTCCTCTGATGTCGGCAGCTTTACCTCAGGTTGTTTCGACACATGAACTACGTGAATTTCATAAATCCAGATGCCTAACGATACATAGAGGGAGAAAAAGTTTGACAGGGCATTATGAGACCCGCCATGACATTTTTTGGATAGGGGGGGGGGGCTTATAGTATGGTACAAGGAGCTTTGTTTTCAATGATTTGAAATCGTAATGTTTCTATTTTTATATTTCCAAACAATTTGTCAATGTATTTAAGCAAACCTAGATTATGTAGCCTACATCGGGGAATCCTTTTGTAGAGATCGCGACTGCTTCAGCCACACAGAAGATGAAAAGTCCTCGATATTTTCATACACATGAACAAAAAATACCCCTTTTCGTCTGTATGAAATTCTGTAGTAGATATATTATTAAGAATTTGATTTTAAAAAAACTACTGTTCATTAGATATTTCGAGTAACTATTCAAATTTTGTCCAAAATTTTAATTATTAAGCAACATTTTAACTCACAAGTGGAAAAACTGAATAAGAGGGACACTACCAAATAATTTACACTTTCAACAAAAATGAATGGTGAGAATAAATCCACCCTACCCATGGGAGTTGTATCAAGCGTGAGCCCAAAAAATACGGCTTGGCATGCTCACCGATTTTGAATTAACTAAGCCGGCTAGTAATTGAATTAAGGATAAGAGGTGTTCAAATCCCAGCTCACAGCTGATTTTGGATCAGGCTTATACCCTAGAAAGCAGACACCTTTAGCTTAGTTCTTTATTCCAGCCAAGTATAGGCTGAACCTTGCAACCCATTCTGTAAGATATTACTGATGACAAGAATGTAAAATCAGGCTAATAGCGGACCCAGACCCTGAAACGACTCAAAAAAAGGCACTATTCTTCCCAGCAAGATAAATTGACCTTCAGTCTTATTTCAGAGTTCAGAGCAAACACATCTAAAATCTAAAATCGGATAACTTATGAACATTATTAAATCAGTGAATTTCGTAACAACAATTGGCTTGGGATTATAGTGACTTATAATCCTGTCTTATGTTTATCAATTAATTCGTTGGTGATAGAACTTTAAAACCAGCTTTGAAATTGTATTAATTCAGTGCCTTGAGCTTTAATGTAATTCAGTGACCTTGAGGATTACAGAAGTTTGACAATACTCTGCTACAGATTATAATCTAAAGTAGACTTATTGATATGGAGGAATTGCTTTGTTTGGATTTAATAATACGGTAGCAACAATAGATCGTTCTATTATTTTGTGTGGCGTTCGAATTACTTTGGATTAGCTGATTAAGGATGCTAGAGTACGGTGGTGAATAACAAAGCAGGTTCTGCGGACCACCGGGCCAGCCGTCAATTGCTGATTGCCCCTGCTGCCGTGGGCCTGCCCACTCAAAGTTAAGTTGATTTTTCTTCTCTTTTTTTTGGTTTTTCTTGTAGTAACAAAGTAACGACAGAATTCCAACAGTTCCAGCTTGCGTTAGCGAATTTCAAAAAATTACCGCTGTGGCCCGTAAGAATTATCCAAGTTTCAAAGGATAAAAAAGGAATCTTCAACTACCTAGTTTTTTCGTATGGAGATCACACAGAGTCTCGCCTAACTGAGAATAGTCTCATCTCGTTTGAGGACAATTACTGCGAAGCATCTACAAAAACTGATAAAAATGTTGGAAGTGCTTCTAAAGAGGTTAACCAAAACTCGGACATTTATAAGACGGCTTCCAAAACTTTCGTGTCGCTGAAAGCAGTTTCTTCTGAACCATCTACCGTGGATTTGCTAGCTAAAATAGTCGCAACTGAGGAAGAAATCGCTAAGACAAAAGAATCAATGATGAGCGCAAAAGAACAAGTTCAAGATAAATGCGGAAACGACCGAACTCTGAAAACTTCTGTTGAGACTATCGTGAGTGAAATATACTCGTCAGTGTCGCTTGAGTTTAATCCGAAGCTAGAGCAATTGTTGGTATCAGTAAAGAATATCAAAGGACTGATTGAAAATTTAGAGAACCGAATTGCAAAATTAGAAGTGAAAATTGATTATTATGAGCAAGAAAAACAGCTTGGAACTCTAGTTTTTCACGGTATTAAGCAGCAGCCGGGTGTTAACTTGAAGTCGACCATTCTGAATATAGCCTCGCAAAAGCTGGGGCTTTCCAGTATCTCTGATTGTGATTTTGCTATGGTTTACCGGTCGAAATTGAATAATCTAGGGTCGGCAAACGATAAAGTTGCACCAGTGTTAGTGAGATTTTCTACCTGTGAGACGGCCCTTAAAGTGTTTGCGAGTAAATCAAAATTGGCTGGTTCGAAAATCTTTTTGTCTGAGTCTCTAACCAAGTGCCGTCGTGATATCCTGAGTGCCGCGAGAGACAAGTTTGGCGTGAAAAATGTATGGTCAGATCGTGGCCAGGTTCTCGCAATGCTTCCGGATGAGCGAGCTGCTCGTCGAATAAACTCGCTTTCAGATTGCGTTTAGTTTGTTGTTTATGAGTAATTTGTTAGTGTTTATCTCGTTAAGATGTTCTATATTGTTCTTTATTTATATTTTTATTTTGTTGGTTATTTTTTTATTTCTTATAAGTATAAATATCGTCCCGTTTGAGCGCGGAAAAGGGATGAATTGTAGGATTCTTTTTTGCGTAAGTTGATATGAGTAGTAGGTTACGTGGAAGATTGAGTGATTTGCAAAATAATCCATTTAATGTTGATGATTATTTGATGACAGATATTGGAAATGATGGGTCGCAAATTAGTTTTCGTCCATCTCTTGATAGTAAATATCGCCAGTTGTCAGCTTTGGAGGAGTTAGACCGGTCTGGATTTCATGCATGTACATGGAATTGTCATTTAACATCCTCTTACCATGAGATTTTTGATTTTATTTCCCGATCTAATAATTTACATATAATGGCATTATGTGAAACATTTTTGGGTCATGATACCCTCCTCTCGTCCTTTAACTTTCCAGGTTATGAACTGATTGCTCGAAGTCGATCATCAATGGGACGTGGAGGCCTGGCTTTCATTGTCCGACAGGATTTGAACTGGAAAATTAGAAAGGATTTGGACATTTGGAAGGAGGGTAAGATAGAAACCTTTAGTATAGAAATTCAGTTTGAAAATCGAGCTTGTATTTTTAATGGTGTATATAAGCCACCAAGTGCATCATTTGAAGAGTTTTCTGAAGGATTTGAATGTCTTGCTGCAAAGGTAAATAGATCTAGTCAAGAGTTTATATGTATGGGAGACTTTAATTTTTATTTGTTAAATATGCGTGAACCAGATTTGGATTTTTTGAGCCTGATGATGTCAAATGATTTATACCCGACCGTGAGCATTCCAACAAGAATCACGGATCATTCGAAAACGCTCATCGATAATGTGTTTGTGTCTTCAGCGATACTAAGTAAAGCGTGCTGCTCTGTTGTTTTAAGCCCAGCCTCCGACCATCTTCCGGTTGTATTGCATTTGAATTCTGAAGTGAAGAAAAATAGCAGAAAGAATAAAATACCAATGCCTGAACTGAAGCCTGTTAATCTCAAAAATTTTGAAGAAAAAATTAGTGTTATTAACTTGGAAACAGTACTGAATGAAAATCATCCGTCGGAAGCATTTGAAAAGTTTAACCAAATAGTGTCGAATATTTATTATAGCACGTGTTCGCTTAAAGAAACAAACCCCAGAAAGAATAAACCGAGAAAACCATGGTGTGATGATGAGCTGCTTAGTCTGTTTAATATGAGAAATCAGGCGTGTGAGGAGCATCTGAATCATCCGCAGAATAATGAGCTCCATGTGATGTATAAAGAGCTAAGGAATAGGGCAAATGCCCTAAGAAGGAAAAAAAAGAAGGCATATTTTACAAATGTATTTGAAGAAAGTAAAGGTAACCCCAAAGCAACATGGTAAGTTGTGAATGATCTTCTAAAAGGTCCTATGAAGCCATCGGAGCCAAAAATTGTGCTAAATAATAGGACCTTGGAAGAAACTGAGGAAATCTGCAACGCATTTGGACAATATTTCTCTGAAATTGGCTGCAAGATTCAAGAAGAAGCAAGGAACTCCCATGTTTTCGAATCAAGCAGTTTTGTGGATGAGCGAGGAAGAGGTTTCGAAATGATTTTCCAGCCAGTTACTGAAGAGGAGGTACGCAAAATTGTTAGCACGATTAAGTGAAACAGTGCAGGAGTTGATTGAATGAGCCTTTGAACGTTCAAGTCGGTTCTTGTTTATTTGCTTCCTGTCCTCGTATACCTTATCAATATTTCTATGGAAAAGGGGATGTTTCCGAGTGCGCTTAAAATAGCTAAAGTTGTACCGTTGCACACAGGTGGAGTCAAAACTGAAATATCTAATTGGAGACCAATATCAATTCTCCCGATTTATTCAAAAATTTATGAAAAGATTGTTTATCACCGGCTTTACGAGTATCTGATGAAAATTGGTGTTTTACACGATGGTCAATTTGGCTTCCGGAAAGGACATTTGACGACGCAAGCAGTCCAGCATCTTCTGGAAAATATTAACTCAGCACTTGAGAATGGCGAGCAGTGCATGGGTGTTTTTATTGATTTTAGAAAGGCTTTCGACACTGTTGATTTTAAGATTTTATTGGAAAGGCTGTATTATTTAGGCATAAAGGGTAGTATTTTAAATTGGTTTGAATCGTATTTAAGTGAAAGGAAGCTATGAGTGACTTTGAGTAACAAATCTTTTCAGCCGTTTCCCATAAAGTGTGGTGTTCCACAGGGCTCAGTTCTTGGTCCTCTCCTGTACCTGATATTCTTAGACACAATGAGATTCTACATTCCCGGAGCTTCAGTTACTTCGTTTGCTGACGACACGGCTTTAGTGACTGCAGCAAAGTCGCTGCAAGAGCTCTTGTTCAAGGCGAATAAGGCGCTTGATGGCCTACATGAATTTGTTTGTGCTAGCCTACTTAGCGTCAATGCATCAAAAACTAATTTTATGATGTTTACGAGGACTGGTTCTGCTCCCACTCTCCCTGTTGTCATTATTTACAATGGCCTACCGCTCTCACAAGTCGAAAAGATCCGATATCTGGGATTCATCCTGGATCGAAACTTGAGTTGGAGAAAACGCTGTGACATCATAGCATGCAAGCTGGCGCGAGGCCTTGGAGTTCTGAACCGTTTTCAAAACTTTTTACCTTTGATAATTCTGCTTTTATTGTATTTTTCATTAATAGCACCTTATATAAATTA
Source organism: Artemia sp. Kazakhstan ARC1039 (assembly GCA_029168905.1). Lineage (NCBI taxonomy): Eukaryota > Metazoa > Arthropoda > Branchiopoda > Anostraca > Artemiidae > Artemia > Artemia sp. Kazakhstan ARC1039. The sequence continues at coordinate 32,234 of JAQQPU010007490.1, read as the reverse complement.
TGGTTGTTTGATTTGGGCGAGTAATTTTAGTTGCAATTTTAGAAGAGTTCAAGTTCTGCAGAATAAGGCTATAAGGTTGATTGGAAGGTATGATCGTGGTATTGATAGCACTGAATCACTTTTTGGAAAGTTTAAAATTTTAAAGGTTGGCGAAATAAGGGATTATCAAATTGGAGTATTTGTATTTCAGTGTCTGAATGGTCTTGCACCGGAATTTTATATGAATATTTTTAAGCCTAATTTGTTTTATCACGATTATTTGACTAGGAGTGCGGATAGTCTTGCATCTGAGCCACGGAACACAACGAGAGCGAGTCAAGTGACCAGACACATGGGCCCGTCAGTTTGGAATTCGTTTCCAGATTCTGTTCGTCAAGCTGAAAGTGTGCCGCAACTTAAAACACGGATTAAAAATCATTTCTTTTCAGGAATTTGGTAGTGTTAAAGGTTCGAGAGAAGGCTTTTTTTTTTTTTTTTTTTTTTTTTTTTTTTTTTTTTTTTTTTTTAGATATTTTATTTTTATTTTTTTATATTTTGTGCCATTATATATTTATCATAATTTTCAGTTATTATTATTGTTATCCCCTTTTTTCATTTTAGTTGGTGTGTTGAATTGGCATGCATGATATCCAACCGGTCGCTTTTTCAAGCATCTTCTTGCTTTAGTGCGACTTGTTGTCACATTGAGTTGTTTTTTTGTTAATAAAAATGTATGAGCCGGAACCTGAACCTGATGACAAGAATGTAAGGGTACCGTCCCCTTCAAAGATTAAATTGGCTGCTGTACACTGTTCTAGGAATGCTATACACTGATCTGTCATATTTTGTATCAACAGTCGTTCTAATTTAAAATTTCTAGTAAGAGAATTCCACAAAGTAATTTTTCAAAGAAAAGTACAAAGCTACATTAAGCCTAAGGTGAGCAGAAATCAATTCAAACAGCAATTCAGTTGTAAAGCAAACATAAACCATTATCAATAAATAAATGAAACAAAAATGAAATTGAAGTCACAATGAATAATCAATAAAGTACCTTAACGAATCAATAAAACTTGTAACTTGGGCTCTTCCATTTCGAACCAAATTAAGAGAGTAACCTAATTTGATAATTCAGACCTAAAATAGACTCAAGCCTTAACTTTATTAGCCAAGTGCAATTCATTCATTTAGAATTCCCGTAGCTCTAAAACTAAAATGATCCCTTTTTTTCTAGTGAATCACCTGTGGAACAAAAGAACAAGCACCAACATAACAAATGACCATTCAAATCTGAAGAGAACCATTGGAAGGATTATAATGAGAATTACAACGATTTCTCCTTTTTATTTACTAAAATAATTAATATTAGTTGTCAGCGGATTTTTGTACCGATTTCCAACTAAATCGCCTCAATTTATTACGCTACCTATTTACTGATTGTTACTTTAAGAACTCTGGGGGGGAAACGTTATAATTAGAATTTAAAACGCTCAGAAGGAATTTTTAGAAGAATAGGTTACCCAGAGCCCGCTTAGAGCAGCAATAAGACTGAACTTCTAGTCCTAAAAATTAGGGCAATCTTACAGCGGCAAGCACTGTGTCACCGCTCATCCACATTTTTAGCACTTCCATGGGGCGAGGCAAGTCCTGGAAGAAAATACCCATATCTACAGATACCAAGAAGAGTTGTACGGTTAGTTCAGTTCAACATAAAAAAAAGTCAAAGGGGTTTTGGTCCTCCATCACGTAGTGAATAATGTAATTAAAACCTAAAATTTTAACAAGTCAGTCTATAAGTTCATAAAGTTTCTCCTAACCAGCATGGCTCAAAATGTATGTGGTATCGTTATCAAATTTCTAGTATACATTTGAATCTAAGGAAGCATCCTGCGACCAACACTTTTCCAGTTCAGAATTGACAGAATAAACAGTGGAGTTGGAAGCAGCATGAATCACATGACCAGTGTAAACCAGTGTTGGAATAACCTAGCAGTAAACAGACATAAAGAAAATCTCTGAAGCAATTATGCATGTTGAATCAAATTACCTCCTTTAAAGTTTCAATGATATTTCTAGCCATTATAGAGAGGCACTGCCTTTTATATTGCTTATATTCCCTGTTGAAATCCTGCTTGCATATAATTTTTTCGTTTAATTAAAACTCTTCCTAAACGTTCCCTAAAACTTTCACCTCAATACCCTTAGCGTCATTAGTTACAGTAACTGTTATGGTAGCACTAACAGAATACGTATTGACCTTTGGTTATTTGAATATCATTCTCATCAACTCCTGGATATTTCAACTCAATACAATTGGTCGTTGCTTTGACATTGCTGATATTTATTTTTGATAAATATGCTTTCGTGATTTTCATCTTAATGCACTTAGCCTTACAAGTATATGCAATAGAGGTTGTAGTTGAAATTGCAGCAATAGTAGTAGTAAATTTAGCAGCGGCAGTAGTATTAGTAGTAGTATGCACATTGGCCAATTGATTTTTCTCTTTAAGCATTTTCTGAAAGTTCCAATTTAACAATGACAATATGCATGCACTTAGTGTCTTTTGACTTTGTTCAAGGGGCTGCCCCCTCCTCGGCGCCTCGCTCTTTACGCTAAAGTCTTTTATTATTAAAAAAAATAGAGTTGTGAGAAAGTCATACTTTAGCGTAAAGAGCGAGGCGTTGAGGATGGGACAGCCCCTTTCATATACGGAATAATTTCTGTTCGTTATAAGTTTTAACGTCGTTCCTTACTTTCAGTTAAAAAAACTTTTTTTTTATTTAATTTCTGAACGTTTTTGAATTAATGCAGGTTTTGATTTTGGCTCACCGTACATGAATAATTAAAACAAAATTTGCATATTAATTTTACTTTTATTTGGTTAAATGGCTTCCTCGAAACTTGCTTAATTTTATTTACGAACTTTTTTATTAGTAATGAATATACGTAACATACGAATTAACTTACGTAACGAACTTCTATATTCATAGATTTTTAATACATCTATTAGAGGGTTTGCCCCTATTCAGTACCTTGCTCTTTAAGCCAAATTTCGGATTTTGTTCCAATTCTTTAAAAATAACCCCTTAATCACAAAGGCCGTTAATTACAATAAATAGCTCTTATGAAAGTACTAAAAACAATTTTGGCTTAAAGAGCGAGGTATTGACTAAGGGTAAACCCAGTCATATACATAATATATTCTGTTCGTTTTAAGTTTTGATGTTGCTCCTTACTTTCAGTTGAAAAACTTGTTTGTTTTTATTTCATTTCTGAATCTTTTTATTTAATAATGCTGGGAAATCCGGCACCCCCTTCATAGCAATGTCCCTTCCCCCATGCAAACTTCCTTCATGGAAAGATCCTCCCATATGACCCCCGTCCCCCCCCTCCCCCTAACAGAAAAAATCCCCCCTGAAAACGTCTGTATACTTCCCAATAACCAATACTATGTGTTAACATTGGGTAAAGTTCATAATTTTCAGTCCTCCCCCTGGGGAGTTCGGGGGATTAAGTCATGCTAAAAGACATAGTTATCATATTTTCGACCATGCTGAACAAAATGGCTATCTCAAAATTTTCATCGGGTGACTTTGGGAAAAAATGAGCGTGGGAGGGGGCCTAGTTGCACTCCATTTTTTTGTTCACTTAAAAAGGGCACTAGAACTTTTAATTTCCGTTCCAATGAGCCCTCCCACGATAAACTAGGACCACAGGGTTGATACGATCACCCCTGGGGAAAAAAATAAACACGCATCCGTGATCTTTCTTCTGGCAAAAAATGTAAAATTCCAAATTTTTGTAGATAGATGCTTGATACCTCTACAGTAGGGTTCTCTGATACGCTGAATATGATAGTTTGATTTTCATTAAGGTTCTATAACTTTTAGGGGGTCTTTATCCCTTTTTTCTAAAATCTGTCAAATTTTCTCAGGCGCGTAACTTTTAATAGGTAAGACTAAACTTGATGAAACTTATATATTTGAAATCAGCATTAAAATTTGATTCTTTTGATATATCTATTGGTATCAAATTTCCGTTTTTTAGAGTTTCGATTACCATTGAGCCGGGTCGCTCTTTACTTACAGTTCGTTACCACGAACTGTCTGATAGCATATACTATGTGTAAACACTGAACGAATTGCCTAAATGAATTCCTTGAACAATGATTCCTTGTTTTTGTTGGAAATTTTACATTGGTAGAACTCACCAGCAATTGGTTGAAAGATTTATTTAGCATCGCAATTCATTGAAAAAAAACTCTACAATTGAGCAAACCTCCTGAAACCCTTATTTCGGTCTTGGCAGAACAATTCTTCTTTTACCCTAACTATTTTGTGTAATTTGATGAGGCCTAGGCTGTTTCTAATGATAGAAGCTTTTCTCAGTGGGAGAGAGAGGCTATTGAGATAAAAAAAAAAACATATACTTGCGAATCTTCTAATAAATAGGGATACAGGAAATATAAATATCGGCCGAATTTATAATATTCTTTTGAAAAATGAGCCAATAGTTAGTAGGGGTATTAAGATTTTACAAAATCACCAAAAGACGAGATTACCTACCAAACCAAGGAAAATTGATTTAATCATAGCAAACAAACTGATTATTTCGCCACAAAATAATTAGCTTCATTTAAATGTTTATACTTTTTTATAAAGTTGCTCTGATGATCTCATTGAAGCAACTCTAATAGCTTTTGCAATATACGTGGATCAGTTGCAACGATTGTAGTTTATTAATATTGGGGCTGGTTTTATTGTTTATTTTTGTTTTTATCTTAATTTCTTTTGTGCTGAAGACACATCGTTTTCATACAAACGAAAGATCTGCGTCGTTTTTAGTTTTCTATCTTTTCTCTCTATTGGCCGAAACCTTGTTTGTTTGTTCTTCAGTGAGTTTTTTTTCACTTAGTTGTTCTTTTTCATGGCTGACCAATTTGGCTTAAGATCTTTCTTTCAAAATTTTTTTCGGATGTATCTGGGGATAAAATACGCGAGGGCGGGGGGGAGTGGTAGCTGCCCTCCTATCACTTTTGAATCTCAGAAAGAACACTAGGACTTCTGATTTCCGTTTGACTAAGCCCCATCCAAAGTTTTTACGACCACCCATTCCATGAAAATTTCCAATTTCAACAATAAGCCATGTGTGCCCACATCGCTCATTACTTAAACAGTGCCTTTGTTATGCTTATGATCTTTGGGCTATTTTTTGAACAAATGGCTTCTATCAGATACATTTTGGGAATATACGACGTGTGGGGGGGGGGGGGGTTGCTGTCTTCCGAATACTTTGACTCTTAAAACGAGTACTAGAGCGTCTGATTACCAACCCAATGAGCCCCTTCCGAGGTTTATACGACCACGCTTTTCTATATTAACCTTGTATGCCCCCAAGACATAACTTACAAACCTTGCCCTGAGGCGTGCAGAGGGGTGGTGATCCTTAGACCCAATTTCAGGACCTTTAACTACTCTTAACAAAGTGGCTATCTCAAGATTTTGATGGAATGTGTTTTGTGGAAATAATGGATGTGGTGGGCTAGCTGCCCTCCAATGATTATTAAAAAAGCACTAGCACTTTAAATTCCCAATTGAATGAGCCCCTTTCGAAGTTTTTATGACAACTCCTTTTGTAAGCAATGCTCAGGTCTTTAAAAAAATACAATATGCCCACATCGCTCTTTACTTAAACAGCACAATTGCGCTGCCATTGATTTGATTTCTACTTGTACAAAATTGGTAGTAATATTTGTCTACTTTTGAATCTTGCCAATATGACATATCTCTTTTGTCCTTTTCAAAGCAATTGAGGAGCGTGGGAAAATTAGTTCCCACTCAAATTCCAATATAACAGCAATGACGATCTTGGCAGCCTTATGATAATTTAATAACAAGGGAAAAACAGATTAGCTTGAGAAGTTCCAGTCCCTTGTCACCTGATCCCCCAGTTTACGGAAAACTTCTCCCAGCAGTTACAATGGCGGTTGCGACAGCTATACCTCTTTTCTTTTTGCCTGGGTAGAATTTCGGAGGTCGGAATTTTTATATATGTATAGACTAAACACGGCTGTTTGTTAAAAACTAAAGTTGAAGGTTGGGCTTTTATTGGCAACTGAACTGAGATAACATTAAAATATTTGAAACCAAAAATTTGAAAGCACATTTGAATAAACACATCAAGGTCTGGAAAACCACTTTTTTTAATGTAACACAAAGGTAATTCAATAGAATAGAATTTATTGACACAAAGGGCCGTGGTCGCAAAAACAAAGACATTTTCATATAAATTGGCACAAAAGTATAATCTAGGCTAGTGAAGTATCACCCTCATCCCTAATCTTCAAAAAACCTTTCTCTATGTTCTATACCCATAGCCTAGTCAGGAACCTTCCGAATCTCTTTATACCTCCCATATCTTTCGGTAATTCAATATATTTAAAACTTTTGGGCTATATATAATGCTAATAACTCAGTAGCCTACCTTTGTAACAATGTCATTGATTTAGCCTACAGACTGAGCTAGCCTATAGGATAGGTAATCCTAAAAATGAATTTTCATTATTGGCTACAATTATGCCTTTGTGCAACATTCTACTTTAGCTACTTTTGGCTATCTTGGAAAGGGGTTAGGTTAGGAAAATGAAACTTTCAGGGATGGATCTACAGGCTAAAGTCCTGGGATGGTATTTTGAAGTAGGTCCACCTACTATCACTCCTCCCTCTAGAGGGTCCTGAAATTAGCCTATATTACAGGTCTGTACCTATTGAAATTTTGACAAAACAACATTTTAGCTTACCTTTATTTTCAGTTATCAGTTTCTTTTTCTCTGGCTTTAGTTCTGAAAATGCAATTCCTGTTATTGGTGCATAAATTCAATATGTAACCTACACCAGTAAATTGTTTTTATTCATATTATTGACTTTAGATAAAGTAAACATACCGCTCAATGTCTTTTTTTATGCTCTTTCCAAATATAATAATCATTTTTGTTGGATATAAATTTTATCCCCAACCCTATATATACCAATTCAATGTATATATTTGCACATTAGCAGGGTGGGGGTAAATTATTTTCTGATATAAGCAAGTGGTAAGTTTAAACTTTCCCCCCACCCCCCTAATGTGCAAATATATACCCTGAATTGGTATATATAGGGGTGTGGAGTAAAATTCATTTCCCACAAAAATGATTATCATTTATGGAAAGAGCATAAAAAAGGCATCAAGTCATGTGTTTACTTTATTTGTAAGTCAATAATATCAATAACAACAAAAAATTACCTCTAAACCAACCTAGGTTTCTCTTATTCCCCCTAAACCCCAAAAAACTAAAGTTTAAATATGGTTTCAGAGTGAGAAACCCTTTGTTTTAAAGCATCTAGGCATTACTTGGTAAAATGCCTATCTGATCTTCAATACAATTGTTCAATGTTTATTGGCTACTAGGGTAAAGGTACTGATGATTCAACAGTTTTTGTTAAAAAAAAAACACTTTCTACTCCAGAAGGCTTAATTTAAAGACTTTTGATTTGAAAAGGATTTATATATGTAAGAAAAATATCTATAAATCTAACTGTTTTATTGGAAGTTTGAAGTTTTATCAGAAAGGGGTACAAAACTCCAATTTTCTAAAATTGGAGGGTTTTCACCTACAAATTCAACATAACAAAAAAGTTGCCTGTTTTTAACATAAGTTGGAACCCTATTTGACACATGTCAAAATACTTGGTGAATACTTGTGCATGGATCCTGGTGGATTCAACATACCTGTTCTTTTTACTTTATTTGTTTGTTTCTATTCAACTTTTTTAAATGTATAAAATGCTATTCAGATAGTGGAAGCAAAAAACTGAAAAATTACCTTAAGTCTAGGGATGAAATTGGACAATCATATGGAGTGTAATTGTGTGACCTAGGTCTCTATAATATGTTGTGTGATATAAATAATTTGGTATATTTCTAGGTGACACTATAATTTAGCTAGGATGAAAGTGAAAACATCATTTCATGCCTTTTTCATGCTCTTTTATAATTTAATAATTGCTTCTGTTGCAAATTTCATCTTGAGCCCTTAAAGGGGCCCAAAGGTATTTCAATTTTGTAGCCACACAATGAAGTTATCAACACTAGTTAAGTTATTGAAATGGTGTTAAAAACATATCACTAGTTTATAAATAAGTTGTTCAAGAGGGTATTCCAAAAATACTTATTTAGAACAATTCAGATCTCATTTATTAGGCAACTCAAATATAAACTGTTTTACCAGCATTTCAAGTTTTTCAAATCACATCAACAAGAATAGCACTGAATTTTGGGATTTGAAACTTTGCTGTCAACAATTCAGGGTATATTTTTCCACAATAGGGGGGGGGGGGTAAAGTTCATGGTGAATTTGCAGTTTTCCATATAATTTAGCTAGGATGAAAGTGAAAACATCATTTGATGCTTTTTTTGCTCTTTTATAATTCATATAAAATACTTTTGGGGCCCCTGTAAGGGATCAAGATGCAATTTATGACAGAAGCAATTATTGAATTATGAAAGAGCATAAAAAAGACATCAAATGATGTTTTTACTTTCATCCTAGCTAAATTATAGTGCCACCTAGAAGTTTACCAATAATTTTTTAGACCTCACTGTTTTTCTATTTACAAAAAATTAAGCAAAAAAAAACAGGTTTTATTTTCAACAAAGCAGTGAAACAAAAATAAATAAAAACAAAACAACACTTTAATTAAAAAGTTATTCTGAATATTTCAGCCCCAAGTCCGGGAGCCTTTCTCAACATGAAAAAGAACAAAAAAATAACACTTATAAAAAAAACACAACAACTAATCACACAAAGAAAAATAAAGAACAACTCACATTATAAACAAACTTCCAGCACTAACGTGATAACACAAGAACAATATGGTACCAAAGCAAATGTCTAGAGTGAAACCCTGGGTCTCTCTCCTCAACATTCAGTGTGTCTTGACACTGACAAACACTGAATGTTGAGAGGAGAGTGACCTATGGTTTCACTATAGACATTTGCTTTGGTTTTGTTCTTGTGTTATAACATCAGTACTGGAAGTTTGTTTATAATGTGAGTTGTTCTTATTTATTTAGTTTTTATTATTTTGTTTTATTATTTTTTTCTTTTTGTGTTTAGTTGTTGTGTTTTTTTTTAATGTGTGTTATTTCTTACAACAATTTTTTTCTTGTTTTTTTTTTCTCCCATTGAGAAAGGCTCCCAGACATGGGGCCAAAATATTGGGAATATATTTTTAATGATAGTATTGTTTTGTTTTTATTTATTTTTTGTTTCACTGCTTTCTTGAAATTAAAACCTGTTTTTTCTTGCTTAATTTTTTGTTAAAAGTGTGATATAGGTCTCTTTATAAATGTTGCCTGGAATGGCCTACTTCATCTTAGCTTTAATGGTCCAGAAAAGATTTATTTGTTGTTCACAGTTAAAGTGTTGTCAACATTTGGCTATTTCAAAGTTAGTCTACAAGTTTAATCTACTTTTAAAATTTTTTAGTTTTGTCTATCCTTTCTCTGGAAAGTTCAGAGTTCTTGGAACATGCATGTCCTGTTTAAGATTATTAGAAATTTGTGGCAACAAGGAGTATAACATGTTTCATTAGCATTTTGGTTGGGATAGGAATTCCACACTAATTAGGGAGGGGTTTACTTTGTATTTTACAGCTTGGGATCTATTTGAAAGAAAACATGTAAAAAATTTACTAAGAGATGGTGTACTTCAAATCTGTTCAGTGATAAATGAATTAGGGTGTTGTGATAAACCAAGTCAAATGCTTAAAAATATGAACCTAGCATGAGGCCAAGTGGCAATTCCTCAGATGATTGGAAAATCTAGCATCTAGCATTAAAATCAGTAAAACTATGATAATAAAACAACTTTTTTCTAATGTTTTTTTCATGTTTAATATTATTACAAATAATAATCATCAAAACATCTTGTTGTTGTGAAAGTAGGCTACCCATAAATTCAACTACTATATTTTTGTCAGAGGACCCTTGAATTTCAACACCAATTATTTCTCATTTGTTTTACATGTTCAGTGAAGTTTTGATAGTCACCTATATTTTGACAGGGCCCATTGCTGTCTGTCAAAAATTTTGACAAGGTTATTACAAGATATTCTCAAAAGAATTGAAGCTTATAATAGAAGCCAATAATAATCTACATTTGAATTCAACTGAAGGAACATCTTTAGTTGGTCTGGTATTCCACTACATCTGACAAGAATTTTCAACACTTGGAACATGGTTTTGTCAACATAATATTAGCTGCCATTTTAACTTAATTTTATCAAGACAAAATCCAATATTCCTACATTTTAGAGAAGATCAGATGTATTTTGATGCATTGTTGCTGATCCCAACTTTTTTTTGCCAAAAAATTACCAAGTAATGATAGTTTGAACATTATATAGCTAGAAAATTGCCAGGAGCTCAATTTGTGTTGAAAACAGGATACTGATTGAATTGAATATTCTTTTCTTATCTGGGTGTATCCAATATAGTGTCCATGTTTTGCATTGTCAAAATATAATGACTGCTTCAAGAAATGGTGTTCCAAGTCACCACTAAGCAGAATTATCCTCTTTTTAAGGAAAATTTTGACAGTTTTTCCAAAATTGTACAATTGAATCATTGGTACCTTTACCCTAAACAAGCACCAAAAATAGTAATTTGCATTTGGGAATCAACTACAAATGGTAGGTTAATTTTTTCTCACTAGCCAAATTTTTTAGAAACACTTTTTAAACGTTTGCTTACTATGGCCTATTTTGAGAGTTTTACCCTATTAAGGGCTAAAAGTACAATTTTTCCTATAGGCAATTATTGAATTGTGAAAGAGTATAAAAAGAGGTATCAAGTGATGTATTCACTTTCATTCTAGCTAAATTGCTTAGTAAACTACAAATTACCCCAATCAGAAGCTCACCTCAATTGATATTTTTGCCCCTCTGACCCTGTAAGTGAAGAAATTTAGACCTTCTGAGGGGAAGGGGGTATATGCCCCTAGAACAGTGTTGTGGAAGCAATTAATTACAAGTATTTAAATATATATTTAATTACTTTTCAACATAATTAAATACGTATTTAATTACAAATTAGATCAAGAATTTTTTTCCTGGAGTATAATTTTATTTACACATAATTTACAAAAAACAAATGCCAAGGAACCTTTTGGTTTGTTGGGCCAACTCCAACTTCCAACACATATTTCAATTTAAATAAACAAAAACAAAACAATATCCCCCACCAACAGGCTAACAAAACAACACAACCAAAAATTCCATTATGCCACTACTAGAAAAAAAAAAAAATCAAACAAATTGATAAAAATATTACAAAAATCCCTCAATTTTCCCCGGAAACTATTTTGGTCATGCTCACGCTCAACTCCAATTGGTAAATGACTCCAGGAGCTTTGCAAAACATGCAGAGCAGAGAACTGTGACTGGATTGTTTCACACTACAGCTGCCAAAACGTATCTGTATTTCTTGTATTATAATTGTAAAGATCCACACCAGTTATAACCATGCCATTAAAACATTCCAAGGCAAGGTTATTGATAAAATCCAACTTTAACATAGATCAATAAAAAAGGAATATACCTACTAGAGGAAGAATATTCAGTTTCAAATAGCCTACACATTTCTCCCTGAATCTCTTGGTCCATAATTTGCTAAAATCCTAATGGCAGAATTCTACAAAGCTCTAAGGCATTTCAGATGGGATTGAAAAGTTGAAGACCATACCAAACAACAATATAAAAGGTAACAATGAGTAAGTGAAAAATACAAAAGTCTAAGGACAATTTTTGGACAAATGTGCTTCAGTTTCCTAAAAATTCTAACATTACGGGCAATTTTAGATGTTGTACAATTTATATGACGTGAAAAACTAAGCGTCTCATCTACAATAATGCCTAAATACCTAGTTGAGCGTACTCTATTAATAAATGAATTTCCACACCTCAACTTATCTACCCAAGGATAATACTTTTTAGAACAAGCAAACAACACAAAATTACACTTCTTAAAATTTATTTTCAGCTTATTCAGCCTAGTCCACTTTTCAATCAAACTTATATCATATTCAAAAGCATGGGTCAACTCTTTTTCAGTTCTTGCACATACCATTAAATTAGTATCATCAACAAATAAAACTAACGCTTTTACAGGGATCACATTTGGGTCTCCACTGTTTACTGAATCAACAATATTAGATGAAACTCCACATAGATCATTAATACACACAGCAAATAATAGTGGACCAAGGGGAGATCCCTGTGGCGCTCCAGACTCAACATCATATTCACATGTAGCTTGTTTTCCATAATCCAAATATAATTTTCTATCATTTAGGTAAGACTTCAACAGATTGAAAGCTCTTCCTCTTATACTGGCATTATCTAATCTACACAATAGAATTCCATGGTCCACAGAATCAAACACTTTAAAATATCTAAAAATACAGTCATGACTTTAAGATGTTTATCAAGGCCATCATTAATCAATGTTGTAAGAAACTGAACTGCATGCTCTGTAGAATATTTCTTTCTGAAACCAAGTTGGTTCTAGAGAAGAAAAATCCTTTCTTCTCTAGAAATGTCTCAATCCTTAGGCATAATATCTTCTCCATTATTCTAGCTATAATCGGAAGCAGTGATATTGGTCTATAGTTGCTAGGATCTTCTCAGTCACCTGACTTAAAAATTGGCACTATTTTTGCAGTTTTAAACGGCAGAGGGAAGATTCCATCCTTAAAACACCCTTTAAAATGTTTGACAAGTTGATCCTTAATAACTGGAAAAATTTCTTTCAGGACACAGAGGGATAAAAAATCTGATCCAGCAGAATTATTTTTTATTCCAGAAATCACTGTTAACACTTCACTTTCATTTGTCTTTTGCAGCCATATGCTTGTTTCACTAGCTGGCCCAATATACTGGTGAAACGACCCTTCATTTTTATGTATAGCCTACTTACTGACTGTCTAATTTCATTACCTGCATTAGAAAAATGATTGGCCAATTTTTCATTAAAAATTTGGATCCTTGTCAGTTCCTCCAATTATTGACTGAATAGATATCAGCGACTCAAACATTCTCAAATAATAATCCTTTTTTGCTTTTTTTAACAATTTATTGAGTGCACTATTATAATTCTTATAAATATTTTGGTCTAATTCTTGATTAGTGATTTTACTAACCTTATACAATGCATGTCACCTCTTTATGCTAGCCAAAAGACTGCAGGATATCCATGGCTTTTTTGCACTTCTTTCATTTTGTTTCTTTATAGTTGTCTTAATACACACTTCATTGATCAAATTTGTAACTTTTTCATACCACATTGCAAACCTGTCACCATAATTTATGCATTCACTTAAACAACTCCAATCACACTCCTCAAGTCGTTGTTTCATTTCATTAATACTTGATTTACTAAATTAAGAATATTGTCTGTTTCAATTCTCAGAATCATTATGCATGCCTTTTTCAATATCTATACACACCATAATTGAACAGTGATATCATTTGGGATTACTACTACTACTACTAATAACTCACCACAGCGCCAAGCCGCCTGAGGCCAACACAGCTACGCACGCTCCTCCTCCAAGCCAATCTATTCAAAGCCTCACTTTTTACACCCGCCCACGAAGTTCCCATTTCCTTTAAATCTTTCTTTATGACGTCCTCCCACCACAGACGGGGACGACATGTTTTCCGTTTAGCCCTAGACGGCTGGCCAAAAAGAAGAATCTTCGGCAATCTGTCATCCTTCATCCACACAACTTGTCCTAGCCACATCAACCTTTCTTTCATTATAGCCCTAGAGAGCGGTTCTGAGCCACATTTTTCTTATAGCCTATTGTTTGAAATGCGGTCAGTCAGCCAGGTACCCAGAACAATCCTTAAGCAATTTCTCAGGAAAACATCTACCAAATCTTCATTTGCTTTTTGGAGTGTCCATGCTTCAGAGCCATATTTGAGCACTGTCATCACTGTAGCTTCTAATATTCTAATCTTGGTTTGCAGACTTATCTTCCTATTCTTCCAAACTTTTTTTTAACTGTGAAAAAACACCCTGAGCCTTGGCTATTCTACTTTTAACAACTTCACTGCTCCCACCATCTTAACTAATAATACTACCAAGGTAAGTGAAGCTGCCCACCTGATCAATCTTTTCATTCCCAACGTCACCTTTTCATGTTCACTTATTCCTAGCTTTAGTGACTTAGTCTTCCTAACATTAATTTTCAAACCAATTCTAGCACCCTAAACTTGCAAAACCTCTAAAACTTCATTCATTTTGCTCCCACTTTCATCTAGGATGCTTAAATCATCAGCATAATCCAAGTCCAGGAGACTTTTTCCTCCCCATCTGATTCTGTAGTCTCCTATTGCCTTTCCTGTGCTCCTTAAAACAAAGTCCATCAAAATAATCCATATAAAGGGGGATAGAACACAACCCTGCTTAACTCCTGATTTAATACAAAACCAGCTGCTAACCTCTTTTCCTACCTTAACCACAGCAGTGTTATTCTCGTACATAGCACTAATCACTTTAATGTATTTGTCTGGTATATCATACAAGGATAAAACCTTTACTAAAGCTCTTCTATCAACAGAATCGAACGCTTGCTCATAATCTATAAAACTGAGTG
>JAQQPU010007490.1:369-16257 GCA_029168905.1 Artemia sp. Kazakhstan ARC1039 | reverse complement strand
TTCTTGCTGTCCGGTTCTAAGCCGGCTTAGAACCGGACAGCAAGAAGTCCCTGGGACCTCCATGAATGGAGGCTTTGTGCAATTTTGGGCCCATCTTGGTCACAACATGGTTTTCAGCACTTGGCGATGCTCTTCTATCAACAAGAGTCGAAATCCTGCACAGACAATCTCAAGCCCATTACTTCCGACTCATTATATATTCATGCTTACAAATATTATGCTACTACGGTGAGGCAACCCATAATAGATAAATTATCTAGGAAGAGGTTTTTCAGTCCGAAGACGTCCGTCAAAACATACCAAGCCCAGAAGAATTGTCCATTAGTCAGAATCCAGTGCAAATGCTGTGTCGTTCACTAGGCTATAATTTCCTCGAGGGGCGCCACTCCTCAAGTGGGAATAGAGTTGACCGCAAGGTCCCCAGTCTTGCAGATACCCCAAAAAGGTTGAGGCAGCCCTTTGCAGAGGCCGTTGTCCATAGATCTGGATCTTACGCCCTGCTGCAGTTGTCCTCCTATAGAGGATCTTCCCGCAATGGTGTTCTGCATCACCATGCAATTTAACCCATTACTGTGAGAAGGTTTGTAACTCATGGGACTTGTGGACAAACCAATGGGCACTTTTGAGTTTACATTTGAGGGGCCTTCTTCCTCCTCCGCCTGTATTTATTACCCCAGGCGAGGGTGCCCCAGTTTCTATTATGGACCCCCAAGGACAAGGTCCCCCCTTGGTCCGTGCCTCCTATGGAGGTACCCTATATATATGTAGAGCGTTCCCCTATCGCCACCTGGGGACACGCTGAATGGCCTAGGGGAGGCCATGAACATGAAAATGAAATTAATTAAAAGTATTATGTTTTCATTTAAACATGGAAAATGTTATAGTCTTCTGTATGACTTTTTAAACATCAAATTATTATAGAGAAGTATGAACAAAGTTATACAGAAGACTTTTTGGTTTTATTATTTAATATAACTCAACATTAGCTTGTAAAACTAATGTTTAGCCAAATTTATTGGTTTACTTCAACATTAGCTTGTACAACTAATGCAAAAAGTAATGTAAAACTAATGTCTAGCCTGTTTTATTGATTTACTTCAACATTAGCTTGTAAAACTAATGTAAAACTAATATCTAGCCTACTTTATTGATTTACTTCAACATTAGCTTGTAAAACTAATGTCTAGCCTAATTTATTGATTTACTTCAACATTAGCTTGTAAAACTGATGTAAAAAACTAATGTAAAATTAATGTCTGACCTCATTTATTGATTCACTCCAACATTAGCTAGCAAAACTAATGTCTAGCCTAATTTATTGATTTACTTCAACATTAGCTTGTAAAACTAATGTAAAAATCTAATGTAAAATTAATGTCTGGCCTAATTTATTGATTCACCTCAATATTAGCTTGCAAAACTAATATCTAGCCTAATTTATTGATTTACTTCAACATTAGCTTGTAAAACTAATGTAAAACAAAACTAATGTAAAAATAATGTCTAGCCTAATTTATTGATTCACTTCAATATTAGCTTGCAAAACTAATGTCTAGCCTGATTTATTGATTTACTGCAACAGTAGCTTGCAAAACTAATGTTTAGCCTAATTTATAGTTTACACAAATTAGCCTACCACTGAAAATGGGAGGATATGTATGTAGCTACCACTGATTAGCCTACTAATCAGTTTACACAAATTAGCCTACCATTGAAACTGGGGAAATATGAATATTGCTACCACTTATTAGCCTACTAATCATTTTACACAAATTAGCATACCACTGAAACCGGGAGGATATGTATATTGCTACCACTGATTAGCCTACTAATCAGTTTACAAAAATTAGCCTACCACTGAAACTTGGAGGATATGTATATTGCTACCACTGATTGTAGCATTCTGCTATGCTTGTGCCTATACCATGCTTGTGCTTACTTAATGCTTGTGCTGTGCTTAGATATTGCTTTATGTTGTGGGTAGCCTGGGTCAAAAAACCTTTATAATAGGGAAGTATTACATGGTGTCAGAAGTGGAATCTCATGGGTGTACTACAGCCATCAATCAACTGGGAAGCCAGCTCCCTAGCAGAAGAATGGGACCGTTTCCAAGAGCTTGCCCAACTGATGTTTGCAGGCCCACTGGCAGGCAAAACAGAGAAAGCTCTCTGTGCCTACCTACTTATCTGGGCTGGAGCAAAAGGACGAGAAATATTCAACACGTTTGCCGTTGCAGACGAGGAACGGAACAAAATCGAACGGTACCTTGAGAAATTTAAGGCGTATGCATCACCACAGAAGAACACAGTTTTTGCACGGTATCTGTTCCAAAAACGAGACCAAACCGAGGCAGAAAGTGTAAAAAAATATATTACAGAGCTCAAGACATTAGTGAAACCATGTTCTTACTCGGATCCAAACGAAATGGTCCGCGATCGCATAGTTTGTGGAATACTAAACCAAAACGTACGTGAGAAGCTCCTGGCTGAAGGTGATGAACTTACGCTTGAACAAGCTACCATTATGTGCAGAAATCACGAAGTGACCCAGGCACAGCTTAAAACAATCCTTGGAACTAAGTCTATTAAGTAAGAGATTGATGCCATATCACGCTACCCAAACCAGAACAGCAGCAGAAACAAACAGGAAGCAAGCGACTCAAAGAGCAAACAATGCTACTTCTGTGGCGGAACATAATCCCCCTCCCATGTCTGCCCAGCAAAGGGCAAGTCATGCTCCATCTGCAAAAAAACCTAAACCATTTTGCACGAGTTTGTCGAAGTAAGACAGTAAACGCAACGGAAGAAGATACTGTCAAAGCAGACTCCAGTGATGAAACCATATTCCTGTGCTCCATTGAACAAAGCAAAAACAAAGACGAAGCAGTGATACCTTTGATCATTAACACTCGAAAAAATATTATCTATCAAAGTTTCAGACGTCTCAGTAATACCTTGGTTCTTAGATTGTATTATGTGTCGCTATGGCCCACGGGCTTTTTGCAATAAATCTTATCTTATAAAGTTTGTATAGAAAGCTCCTTTTGTAGAAAATTAGTATGAAATTTCCCAAAACCTATAACCTAGCGTAGAAGCTAAAATATAGGTACTTCAAAAGAGTAAGAAACTTACTATTTGACTTATCTGAATACAAAAAAAATGAACTGATAAAATATTAAAATCTGAATTACACAATGAACCAACCATGGGGTTCTGAAACTATTACTAACTCTGGCTGTTGTGCGCGAGATACTATGCCATCCAAATGAAAGGGCTGATCCTTCCAGTGACAACCCCACCTTGAATAAGGTGTAAAATCTCCTGTCTGGCCAGTGTGGTGACTTTTGGTACGTCTGTATTTTCGTATACTTTGCTAATTGACGAATTCTTCATAGACGTTTAGTAAATGCCGGTCAAAATATTAAAAGGTAGCTGAAAAAAAGACAGAGTTCAGAGTTTTATTCACCAATAAATACTCTTATTACCATCAAAAGGCTCCATGGACAGGGATACAAGGGGGATAAAAAAAACAAAAACAATTGACATATAGGCCTAAGATTAAAAAGAGAGCATACCTAAGGCGTGGGAGTCAAAGCGCAGAGAAGACAACTATACATCACGAAACAAACACTCAGGGGACATCAACTCCTCAAAGGAAAAGGAAAAAAAGACAATTTTATTTTTTAAATAAAATAAATAAAAACAAAATGCTATTCTGTTAGATTCTTAACTAAATGGTCCTTAAGAATCCTTTTAAAAGTCCCAAACGAGTGGCATCTCTGTACTGAAGAAGCTATCGGTAGGGAATTCCAGACATCTTGACAAGGAATGAGAGGATTGAAATCTGATCACATTGTAGGGGTAGGAGGAATACAGATATTAAGTGAAGAATGAAGGCTATATGGAGCTGAATCAGAAGTAAACACTGGAGTTTTTTGAAGAGATATTGGATTATTGTCTTGAAGCTGATGAAAGACAAAAGAAGCAGAAGAAAGAATGTAAATAGACTGTAGATTCAAGAGCGGTGCTGGTAAGGAACGGTTGGTGTTCATAACCAGACGCTGTGCTTTATTATGCATGGCAGAAAGTGACCGCAGTGCAGAAGGAAAAGTAGACATCCATACAATGGGGGAATACGAAACATATGATTGGACAAGGCAGAAAAAAGAAGCTTCAGAATAGATACAGGAAATGTGTGTTCAAGTTTTCGAATGATACCCTAACTTCGTGAGACCTTAACCCTAATCATGGCTATATGGTTTCTAAATGAAAGGTTCTCATCAAGCAGGATTACCAAGAAACCGGACCACCCTATTCTCTGGTCTGCACAAGGAGCCTTGTGACACCTGAAGTTGTGTAAGCTGAGGAAAAGCCATACCAATTCGAGAAGAAATTAGGAAATCTGACTTACCAACATTCAAGACCAAGTAATTAGCATCAAACCATGAAATAACTCTCTCGAATATTGCTACAAGGTTAGACTTGATATCACATTCCGTCTTCCCAAGGGTTTCAAAAGTGGTGTCATCAGCAAAAGCAGCGAGAAAATCTTCATTAGAAGTAGTATTAGAACACGAACGAACATTAGGATGACACAGCTTGCAGCATGCCAGAGGCCTGGTGTGCTTGACTGCCGAAATCAGATCATTAACATAAATCAGAAATAAAACTGGGCCAAGAACAGATCCCTGAGGGACACCATAATCTACTTCAGAAGGGCTACAGAAAAGTGGATCCATTGAAATGAGCCTACCAGAAAGATATTATTCAAACCAAGAGAAAGCAGTTTATCCTATACCAATATGCGATAGTTTCCAAAGAAGAATCCGATGAGTCAAGGAATCAAAAGCTTTACGAACATCCAAAAATAAAGCTACCCGTATATGACCAGAATCATGCTCTGTATAGTGATTTGCTCGGAATCCAAACTGGAAATCATGCAAAAATTCTTCTGCATCCAGAATACTAAGAAGCCTGGATAGCATAGCCTTCTCAAAAATTTTGCTGAAAATAGATAGGAGAGAAATTGGCCTATAATTAGCAGGATCACTCCAAGAACTACCTTTATACAGCGCCTTAGCTTGCTTGAGAGATCCAGTGAAAATTCCTATCTCGAAAGAGATTGACAAGCTTAGCCAATGGTGAAAGAATAGTTGGCAGAATGGCACGGATAACCCTTGTAGGAATTCTGTCTGGCCCTGAAGACGATGATCCTTTAAGAGTATTCACAATACAAGACAGAAAAGACATTGTTGATTATTCATTCGAATCACAGCCAACAATTTTGGCTCAAAGGGAGCCAAAAGGCTATTTAGGGACACTGGTATAGATTTAATGGTTCTTGGCATTTACCCCCCTCCCCCTCCCGGCGATTACCCCCCGAAAAATACCCCCCTCCCGTGGAAAATACTCCCCCGCGGAAAATACCCCTCGCGGAAAATAAGCAATTCCAAATTTGAGAATTTTATTTGAGTTTTATTTTTGTAATTTCCGTTGGGGGGGGGGAAGGAATTTTGGAACTTGTGTATTATGTGCCACTCACTAAAGTTTACACTGTGTAAAATTCGAGAACACACCATTTTTTTAGTTTCTTCGTTACTTTAGAAATAAATTTGGGCTATATATTTGCACATTAGGGGGGGGGGGCGTGTGTGTAAAGTATAACGGGTCTGCATGCAAAATGTGTTCGGTACATTTATTCTGCATATTAGATAGATAGATAATTAAGTTTATTTTAAAGCCAAATATACGGCCATGAACACAGTAAAATAACATACATGAATATAGTGAAGTGGGGGAGGTGTTTAACTCTCCGTAGGGGGAAGGAGTTCTGTTACTTGTGTATTATGTGCAATTCACTCAAGTTTACGCTGTGTAAAACTTAAGAACAAAACCGGTTTCTCCGTTAGTTTTTTTACAGCTTAGCGCGAGACAAGACAAAGACAAGTGACAGATATATGGGAAATATATAATTTGGGCTATATATTTGCACATAGGGGGGGGGATAAAGTATTTGGGTAGTTTGAAGTCAGAAAACAGTTCTTTCTAGGTACACCAAAAAATTACAGAAGAATAGCGAGGTATCTGGAAATTTTGTTAACTAAAAAAAAAAAAAAATCCTAGCATAAATAAATGTAATCTTTCCTTTAAGTGTTTTTTCCAAGTGTTAAATGTTTTTTTTTTCAATGACCATTTTTCCAAGTATTAAATACTAGTTTTATGATGATCGCTGATCAAAGTTTATGTTATTTATGCCTTTCATTTATTTTATTTTATTGTGTTCATGAGCTGTGTCATTTACTGTGTTTTGGCTTTAAAATACACTTATCTATCTAATATGCAGAATAACTCTACCGAAGACATTTTGCATGCAGACCCGCTATACTTTACCCCTCCCCCCCCCCCCCCAATGTGTAAATCTTTAGCCCAAATTTATTTCTAAAGTAACAAAAACACTATGGTAACAAAAAACCAGTGTGTTCTCGAATTTTACACAGCGTAAACTTGAGTGAGTGGCGCATATTACACAAGTACCAAAATTCCTTCCCCTTAAGGAAAAAAAAAATCAAATAAAATTCTCAAATTTTGAAAGCCTTATTTTCCACGGGGGGGGGGGGGGGGTAAACGCCGGAAACCAGATTTAATAGGGAAATCGATTTAATATTGTCTAAAACTGTAGAGCTTCTCAATTCAAAGGCAGTAATGCTGCAACGTGGAAGCATGCGTTCCTAATGATTCATGTAGTTCATACAAAAAAGAGGTTTACCGACTTTCCGTAGACATTTATCCTAAAGCTTCATTCAACGAAGTTAATTTGTTTGAGGCTTGATAAAATTGCGTACAATGGTGTATAATTGTGCGTTGGCTATTATGGAGGAGGGCAACTGGATCTTTGGTTAGGAGAGAGATATGCTTGAAGCGCGTTTTCACACAAAGCGTGTTTTGTACCTAAACATTAAACTCTCCATCAGCCTTCAGGTGCATATAGATGGAGGTTGGGTGGGGGGGGGGCCCCAAGAAACTCTTCTTTAATCTCCCTTCATTCTGGGGAGCATTTTTGTACTACGCATGTAATATGGTTTCTCTGGGTAATGGGTGAGGAGCTAAGGAGGGAGAAGCCTCCCTGTACATGAATTAATTTATTTTCATTTGAACTTTCGATGTCGCTTTTTATTTTTGTCAGATTTTTTTAAAATCTAAGTTTGTAATGTCAGAACTCGGATTGTTTTCTTTTTTTTTACGTAGTCTGGACTCCCTTTGTTGCGGTACCTAGACATTGTGCATCGATGCTGCGAAACTTCGCAGCATCGATGCACACCTGGATAGGGGCTTGGCAATTGGGGATTGGGGCAAAACTTGGATTGGGGGTCCTTGCAGTATACTGGCTAAAAAAAGATAGGTATATTTTGTTATCTGACTTTTGAGCAATTTTTTAACTTAATGGCTATCTCAAAATTTTTATTGGATGCATTCGGGGAAAAAGGGACGTTGGGGAGGGGGGGGGGGGGCTAGTTGCCCTCCATTATCTTTTGACTCTAAAAAACTGAATTAGAACTTTCAATTTCCAATCCAATGAGCCATCTCTGAAGTTTTTACGAGCATCCCTTCAATAAGAACCATATATTCCCCCAGTGCATAACTTAGAACACCTGCCATCGGGCCCTTGGGGGCTGTGTCGACCCAGGAGTTTTCGTTATATGGTCTTTGAACTATCTTTTAAAAAAGCTATCACAAAGTTCTTATCGGATGGGTTTGAGGAAAAAAGGGAGTGGAGGGGGGGAGGGCTAGGTGCCCTCCAATCTCTTTTGACTCTTAAAAAGTGAACTAGAACTTACAATTTCTAATCAAATGAGCCCTGTTTGAAGTTAATACGAGTATCCCTTCCATAAGACCCAGATATGCCCCCAGGGCATAACTTACAACGCCTGCCCCCGGCCTTGGGGGATTGTATCGACACCGAAATTTTTGTTATATGATCTTTGAACTATTTTTAACAAAATAGCTATCTTAAGATTTTTATTGGATGCATTTGAGAAAAAGAGGTTTTGGGGGGGGGGGAGCTGGCTACCCTCCATTATCTTTTGACGCTTAAAAAGTGAACTAAAATTTTCAATTTCCAATCAAATGAGCCCTCTCTGAAGTTTATATGAGCATTCATTCCATAAGAACCATATATGCCCCCAGGACGTAACTTATAACCCTTGCTCCTGAAGACTGTGGGGGGAGTGTCTTGCTCTAACATGTAATTTCCAGAACTGTCGTTGAACAAAATGGCTATATCAAAATTTTGATTGGATGTGTTTGGGGAAATGTTGGCTGTGAAAAGAGTGTCAGTTGCCTTAGAATCACTTTTGACTATTACAAAAGGAACTAGCCATTTAAATTTCCAATCGAATGAGCCCTTTCTGAAGTTTCTACGACAACGCTGTTTATACAAAACCATATATGCCCCCAGGGCATAACTTACAACCCATCCCCCGAGGGCTTTGGGAGGTTGTCATCCTCAAAGATCTAATTTCCAGAACTTAAAACCCTGAGGGCTGTTGGAGAGTGTCCTCCTCAGAAACATATTTTGTATCTGGAAATCAACTACGCTGAACAAAATGGCTATCTCAAAATTTTCACTGGATGCGTTTGGGGGAATGATTGGCGTGGGGGGGGGGCTAGTTGTCCTCCAATCACTTTTGACTCTTAAAAAGGGCACTAGAACTCTCGATTTCCATTTGAATGAGCCCCCTTTGAAGTTTCTACGACGACCTCTTCCATATGAAGTGCCTCTGGGGAAAAAAAAATAATAATAAAACATTGGAGCCGTATGGTCTTTACTATAGGCAACGCTATAGCGTTGCCTCTGATATAACGAAGCTAGGGAAAATATATGGATGATGCATTCTGCGTTAATACATAGACTATGCTTTACTTTTTCCCTTCTTATGTATGACTCGGGTCCTACTTGACTCTTAAAAAGGCACTGGACCTTTGAATTTTTGATCAAATCATTTCTATTCCAAGTTTATTGACCATTCCTCCTATATAACAAGGCTAAGATGGAAACTTTGATGACGTATTGTTCTCTATTGAAACTGCTCCAATATATAGGCCTAGACTATGATTTATTTTCACTTTCTTATGGATTTGACTGTTTCTATTCTTTTATTGAAAACCCATGGAGACACTTTGCTCTCTACTATGTCCACGCTAACGCACATATTATAATATTAACAACTTATTATCAATATTCACTTTTATGTTGATATGTATGCCTTTTTCTATTGCTTTATTAAATAAAGTTTCACTGTTCTGTTTTAATAGTTGCTGCTAAGGTAGTTTTTTTGCAGTGCTTGCTTTGCTAAATGACAAATCTACGTTTTTTAAACTGGAATTCACTTATTGCAGCTAACTATGGGTAACAATCATGGAAATCATTGTGCACCTGAGGATGATGGTTCAGTTGTTCATGAAAACCTTGAAGGTCAGAACAACTCAAAGGTATTGTTTTAATTTGTATTAGCGGTCTTTCAAGTTAAGAATTGTAGGTTGTGGGGGGCCTACTTCCGTCACAACTATGTCTGCTTTAGTTCGTTTTTATTATAAAAGCTTGTCTTTAGTTGTGCTCACTCCTGTTTTTTTTTCTGTTTTTTCCGCAATAGCGACCAAACATATAGCTGACGCGACTTGTTCAGTTCGCCAATCAACATTCTCTGCTCTGTGAAATGTTTTTCTTTTAAATGAGCTTTTAAAGAGCTTGAAGTAAAAATCACACTCATAAGATTTTCAGTCAAATTATCATATTGTTTTCAAGTTTAGTTTATTTTGATTCTGTCCATAGTCTCTAGAAAGAAAAAGAAAGGGAAAATACAGAAAGAGTTAATAACCATGTTATCAGATTGGTAGACATTCGCCAATATCTGTAGAAACAAATTCATTGAGACATCATAGAATGTTCAGAACTTTACTTTTGAATTGAAGGTAAAGGAAACATTTTAGTTGTTTCAAGTTAAGAATTGTAGGTTGCGGGGGTATGCTTTAGTCACAACTATGTCTGCCTTTGTTCGCTTTTATTATAAAAGCTTATGTTTAGTTGTCCTCACTCCTGTTTTTTTTTCTTTTTTCTACAATAGCCAACAAACATATTGCTGACGCGACATTTTCAGTTCACCAATCAACATTCTTTGCTTTGGATTTTTTTCTTTTAAAGGAGCTTTTAAAGAGCTTGAAGAAAAAGTCGCACTAATAAGATTTTCAGTCGAATTATGATATTGTTTTCATGTTTAATATATTTTGATTCTGTCCTTAGTCTCTACAAAGGAAAATAAGAACAATGGCAAAATACAGAAAGAGTTAGTAACCTGTGATCAGATTGCTGAATATTCACCGGTTCCTAGGGACACAAATTCACCTTCTATTAAAACAACACAGAAGGCTCAGAAAGAAACTTACTTTGGAATAAAATTAAAGGAAACATTGTCATTGTACGTTTGAAAGATACGGTGGCCAACCTGATTGTTAATAATATCCTGATTAAGTTTTACTGTATTAACCCTCAACCAATTTGTCTTGTTTGGAGATGGGATCTAAGGGAATAGTGGTATTTATTTTTGGCTGTGTGCTCACACCTCGGGTTGTGGCAGTTAGAGGCGCATGTTTTTTAGTTTATATAGAACTATGGAGTTGGCTTAGAGAAGGTCTGCCTAAAAAGTGGCTCGGAATTGTGAAAAAATACCATGGTTACTATTTGGAATGGGGGATTCGCAGACATGAAAAAGCTTAAGATAGCCCGGCGCTCACACCTCCACACCTAAACAAAGTGTTGGTTTTGTCGAAGGGAAAAAATTTACAACAAGAGTATCTGAAAGCTAATACACTGGTTTGGCAGCTGTTTCATTTGAACAGAGACTAAAAAGTAGTGTTTTTAAATAAATGTAGACACGTTTCTTTTACTTTTGTGTCTGTATTTTTAATATTTTTAACCGCAAGTTACTTTCTGAAAAACCATTATATGCTGTTGACAGGGGGTATACAAATGGAAAAAGACACATTCTTTTGGGAAAAGTTCTATTAACATTTATGAATGAAAAATTAGTGCTAAAGAAAAATCCTATTAAAAATGAGAAAACCTAGTAACCACGTGGTAATTTTTGTTAAAACTATAGTACTAAATGACTTGAAATTGCATGTATTACAATGGATTTTTTAGTTTATATTAATTAAAACCGGTCGACACCGGAGTTTTTTGTTATCAGAACTTTGAACTATTTTAACAAAATGTCTATCTCAAAATTTTTATCTGATGCATTTAGGGCTTGGAGGAGGGGGGGGGGGCTAGTTACCCTCCAATCTCTTTTGACTCTTAAAAAGTGAACAAGAACTTTCAATTTTCAGTCAAATGAGCCCTCTCTAAAGTTTATACGAGCATCCCTTCCATAAGAAATAATGGGAAGGATTCGGAGAACCCTTAAATTACAACCCTTGCCCTGAGGGCTGTGGGAGAGTTGTCATCCTCAAAGACCTAATTTCCAGAACTTAAAACTACGTTTAATTAAATGGATGTCTCAAAATTTTGATTGGATGTGTTTGGGAAAAAGGTGGGCGTGAGAGGGGGGTTAGTTGCCCTCAAATCACTTTTGACTATTAAAAAAGGCACTAGCTCTTTGAATTTCCAATCGAATGAGCCTTTTTTGAAGTTTCTACAACACTGCCTTCTATAAAAACCTTATATGCCCCCAGGGTATAACTTAAAACCCTTGCCTTGAGGGTTGTTGGGGAGTGTCCCCTCCCCTGGATCCGCCACTGCCTTACACTCTCTGTTTCTTTCCTTGTTAGGGAGGAGAGCAGATGCCTAATAGGTGTGTGTTAATACCAAAACATTTTAACTCTCATTGGACCTTCAGGTACAAACATAATTAGTTCAAAGGAAGGGGTGGGGAAAAAGGGCGCGTGGTGGGGGAGGGTTCGTGGGGGGGGGTTATTTGCCCTTCGATCAATTTTGACTCTTAAGAGCTGGACTAGAACTTCCAATTTCCAATCAAATGAGCCCTCTCTGAAGTTTATACGAGAATCCCTTCCTGCCCCCGGGCCCAGGGGGGTTTTGTCAACGCCAGAGTTTTGTTACTTAACCGTTCAACTATTTCTAACAGAATGGTATTTTTAACCCTTGCATATAAAGCAGCTCTGGGGGGAAAGTAATAAAAAATATTGAAGCTATATAAGATTTATTCATTTATTTATGTTTGCACCGGTTATCTTTACGTTTGTAAGATAGTTAATTTTAATTTCTGTTCGTTCGGGGTTTTGTTTATTCTTTAACAGTAATTTTTGGTCTTTTTGAGTTTTAACTATAATAGGAATTAATTTCTGCTGGTCCTGAGTTCAATATGGCTCTTTACTCTTCTTAGAAAACTTATTTTTATGTAAGGTTTTTTTTTAAATTAATAATAATAAAACATTGAAGCCTTATGGCCTTTGCTATAGACAGCTTAATTTACATGCCTCTGAAAAATCAAACCTGATTTTTTCACGCAACAATGAATGGATCTTGCTAGGTTATTCCATTTGTTGATGCAGAAAGAACAGCATCGTTTTGATTAGACCATTTTTCGGATTTTTTGTGCCACAATAATTTAGTATTTATCGCAAAGTATGTATTTTAACCTTATTTTAAGTATGGCTGTAATTTTAAAGTATTTTATAATAGATTTACTATGTATTCTTCCCATACAAAACTTTACCTTATTAAAGTCTTTGGAGTGGGGGCAGCGTAGTTGGCATAAAGAAAAAAACTTTAGCGTAGACAGTAGGAGAGGGGGAGGGTGAGGTTGGAGACTCATCCAATACGGGGCGGACCTTCACTTATCTCCTCCGTTCCCGATTTAGGAGATTAGACAGACTCTTTGGGCTGTAGAATGTTGGACCGTTTGAGTTGTGGAAGACGTTAAAATACTCAAAAATACTTTGTATTTTTAGTTATTGCAGGATTGCTTTCATAGATTGTGGAATGGTGAGCCCCCTGGCCCATGATTTGGATGAGCCTCAACTCATAATATGCAATTTTGATTAATTGTTCCGTGTTACGTGCATATATCATTGTATATATGTTATTTTGAGTTATACTTTTATCGCATTGCGTTCCTTTTTAAGCCTCGAGATAAAAACTGAAACCTTAGCGAAAACAGTGGTGGGGGGAAGTCTCCCCCCTCACATGCATAATTGAGCAGCCACAGAGAAAGTAATACAGATGAAAATAATCTGTCTTTTGTAAATGTCTTTTTTTCAAAAGACACGAAAATAATCGTCTAAAGGAACCTAAATTGCTATCTCTGACATTTCCGTTGATTCTTTATTCCCGTTACTTTCAGATGTAAAATTTAGAATATTATCGAATGGGTTTAGTCGTCCCCTCCCTGAATAATTCACATTTGGAAAACTCACCCACTGGGAAATTCCTCTCCCCTCCAAGAACATTTTCTTTTCCTGCTGATAATTCCCCCGCTTTAAATTCCACCCAGCAGAAATTTCCCAGCCGTGGAATATGCTCCCCCAAACATACTCCCCTCAGATAATTTCGGATATTCATAAAAATGGAAGCTGAAATTTCTACTCAACTTTTTAGGTCAGAAGCAATGCTATAGCGTTACTTAAGTAAAGAGCCATAAGGGTTCAATTAATTAATACTTATTTATTTTTCCAGGGGCACTTTATGTGGAAGAGGTGGTCGCATAAACTTTGGAACGGGGTTCATTGAATTACAAATTAAAATTTATAGTGCCCTTACACCAGGGGCGGATCCAGGATTTTTTTAGGGGGGGGGCGCAAAATAGGTTGATTTGATATTATAACCTAGCTGCCTCCATTATATGACCTGAACGGATAAGTAACAATTAAAAAAACAAACTTATATAGGTGATAACCATGGAAAAGAAGTCTATAGAGCTGTGGGACTCACAGACACATATTTATATGTGCTGTAAGTGGGAGGATATTAAGGGGTCGGGTTTGATGCTAGGGGGCGGACAGGGTTGGCTGTGTAAAACCTTTACATTAGAGCACTGTTTTCACGAATCTCAGTGCATTTATACACAACTGGCAGCGCATCCAGAAGATCCAGGATCAAACATGCCCTATTTTCTGTTAAAATAAACTAAAATAACTTTACACAAGAGATAACCATTCACAAGCAGTATATACAGCTATCCTCCCATTTGCGCTGCAAATGCGAGAATATTATGGGGTTGGACAGACCTATCCTCCCATTTGCCCTGCAAATGGGAGGATATCATAATTAATGTGATCAAACATGCCCTATTTTCTTCATAAGAAAACCTTATATGTCACTGTAATTTTTTTGCCTTAGAAATATTTTGAACTAAAATAGCTATTCCAAATTTCAACTGGTCCATTTGAAGAAAAAAGGTGTAAGGGGGGGTGCCCTCTCAAAACTTTTGACTCTTAAAAGGGGACGTGATAACTAGTCGAATGAGCTGTTTTTTGAAAATGAGGAGTTCTTAGAAGAAGACCCAATAGTTTTGGCTGTGCAAAACCTTCCAGTTGGTGGCCCTGTTTCTACCTATCATATTTCGAAACTAAAAACAATACAACATCGAAACCTTATTGCCTTTATGGCAATAAGGAAATCCTTTTATATGGAAGCAAAATCTACAAACAGTATATAAACGTTGCAGTATATAAGCCTATCCTCCTATTTGCGCTGCAAATGGGAGGATATTAGGGGGTCTGGTTTAATACTAAGGGGTGGACGGGCGGAGCTGGCTGTGCACAACAAAATGAGGAGTTTTAGAAAAAGACCCAATAAAACATTAAAGTCTTGTGGTCTTTATGACCTTTGGTTTTCTATTGTCAAAGACTTAGTAATAGAAAACATTAATTAAAAAAAAAAACTAAAATAGCTTTATAAAAGAGGTAACCATTAACAAGCAGTATGTAGAGCTATCCTCCCATTTGCGCAACAAATGGGAGGAGGGGGTCGGGTTTAGTGCAAAGAGGTGGGCGGACGGGACGGGCTGTGCAAAACCTTCTAGCTGGTGGTCCTGTTTTCACTGATCTTATTGCACAACTAAAAAAACAATAAAACATCGAAACCTATCTATTAATATCTAAACCTATCATATATTTTCTATCTGGAAATCAACTACGCTGAACAAAATGGCCCAAATAACATCACTTTCGACTATTAAAAAGGGCACTGGCCCTTTGAATTTCTAATCAAATGAGCCTTTTTTGAAGTTTCTACGACAACGCCTTCTATAAAAAAACCTTATATGCCCCCAGGGCTTAACTTAAAACCCTTGCCCTGAGGGTTGTGGGGGATTTTCCTCCTCAAAAATATATTTTCTATCTGGAAATCAACTATGCTGAACGAAATGACTATCTCAAAATTTTGATTGGATGTGTTTGGGGGAATGATTAGCGTGGGGGGGGGGGCTAGTTGCCCTCCAATCACTTTCGACTATTAAAAAGGGCACTATCCCTTTGAATTTCCAATCGAATGAGCCTTTTTAAAGTTTATGCGACAACGCCTTCTATAAAAACCTTATATGCCCCCAGGGTATATCTTAAAACCCTTGCCCTGAAGGTTCTTGGGGAGTGTCCTCCTCAAAAACGTATTTTCTATCTGGAAATCAACTACGCTTAACAAAATGGATATCTCAAAATTTTGATTGGATGTGTTTGGGGAAATGATGGGCGTGGGGGGGGGGGCTAGTTGCACTCCAATCACTTTTGACTATTAAAAAGGGCACTAGCCATTTAATTTCCAATCGAATGAGCCTGTTTTGAAGTTTCTACGACAACGCCTTCTATAAAAAACCTTATATGCCCCCAGGGCATAACTTAAAACCCTTGCCCTGAGGGTTGGGGGGGGAGTGTCCTCCTC
>JAQQPU010007489.1:4428-24978 GCA_029168905.1 Artemia sp. Kazakhstan ARC1039 | reverse complement strand
TTTTTTTTAAGTTTTGGCTGCAATGGGCCGCGGTTGGTTCTTTACTATGTTACAGCTTCTCCTGTGACCATGATTTGAAAGGATTAATGTCGCTAAAGAGCTATTTTAAGTCTGTAGGTAAAGTAAAAAATGTGCTTATTTTCTTTATTATTGGAGTTCAATAAGGCATCGTGATTATTAGATTTGTGTCCCAAAGCTCCTGTTTCGACTCATTTAAGATATTTTTTCTACTTTTTTTAAAATTTTTTTACCAGAATTTTACTCAATAGAGCACAATAATTGGACACATTCAATAGATCATTACATTCATTGCTGTGAACTTTGTTAAACGCGGGCTGCCTTTATTTTTGAGTTTCGACGGATGTAAACGATTGGGACTACAAGGAAGAGTTGAAAATTCTGTTTCAGCGACTTCTTGTAGTGTCGGTACTTATATGCTATAGCGCCTATGTTAAGTTCTTCATCCATTGACGTATTTTAGAACCAATTTCTTCGTTATTTTCTTTCAATTTAGCGTGAGACAAGACAAATACAAGTGACAGAATAGATGGGAAATATATAATTTGGGCTGTATTTTTGCACATTAAGGGGGTGGGGGTAAATAATTTGGACAGTGTGAATTAAGAAAACAATTCTTATTTCAGAATATGCAGAATAATTCTACCTACAAACATTTTGCACGCAGACCCGCTATTCTCTACCCCCCACCCCACCCCCTAATATGAAAATATATAGCCCGAATTTGTTTCTAAAGTATTATATTTTCATCACATTTTGTGATAAGTCATTAGGATTAGTCAGAGAAACACGTTCTACTTAGATGAAAAACTTAACAAAGGCGCTATAACATATAAGCACATAGCTTTCTTTTTATTTAAGATAACCAGCTAAACAACTGTTCATTTGAGAAACTTCCTTTGGAAAGGAGGAAAAATCATCATTAAAATGGCTCATATAATCCTTTTCACTATACAAGAGGTAAAAACGTAACTGCATTGTTTTATTGGTAAAAATAATTACTGAGAACACATGTATATGCTGGGGGGCGTATGAGTAGCATTATTAAACAACTTCTTTTAGGGAGTGGAAATGAAGAAGTTTCTTTTTCGTATATTTTTCAATCTTGGGTGAGAATAAGGAATCTTTTATTTTGGTATTTGTTTATATAATGACCAAACTAAAAGAACAAGGTGCTCCAGAAATTAAAATAAAATATATACTCTTTCAGGAAGGAAAAAGTTGGAAAGAATATTTTGATTATATCGTTGTAGATTCAAGGAAGCCGCTTTTCTTTGGC
The DNA here is from genome assembly GCA_029168905.1 of Artemia sp. Kazakhstan ARC1039. NCBI lineage: Eukaryota > Metazoa > Arthropoda > Branchiopoda > Anostraca > Artemiidae > Artemia > Artemia sp. Kazakhstan ARC1039. The sequence goes on along the minus strand of JAQQPU010007489.1, from coordinate 23,681 downwards.
GAGGGAACTGTGCTAAGACAAGTGGATGAAATTACAGGCGCTCTAAAAATTGGTACTCATTCAGGACCCTTGCTTAAGGGCCAAGTTTACTCAGGAGGTAATTTTTTTGTCGATAGTATTAAGAAAAGAAGTACAGTAGAGCCGTGGTTATTCAAGCCTGAGTAACTGAGTTCCGGTTTAACCTAGGTAGTCTACTTGCATAATTGCATGTCCTGATAATGTAGTATTCCAGTTATATAATGATTCTTTGCTAATTATTAATATATAAAAAACATTGTAATGTATTTAAATAGAGATGTACGATATTGTGGTTGCAAGGGCACTGTGAACGAAAATAAAACTCTTCTTCTTTGTTCAAGGCACGGCGCATTGTGAGATCGCCATCACCGTTGAACAAGTTACATTGCTACAGTTTGTCATTTTTCACGTATAATAAAAAAGTATAAGCTTATCAAACACCTTTGGTCGAGTTTTCTTCATTTTACCACATGCCTTCTTGATTATTTATAGAGTTAATGTTATCCGAGGTACTCTCCGTCCAAGTTACCTCAGATAACTGTTGTTCTACTGTGGTAAAAACAGATTTTGTGTGTTTATAGGCATTAGACATCATGTTTGAACTGTCTGTATGGCTCAAATTGGTCCTAGATTCAATATAGTAATGGACCCGTGTCTGTTACGGTATAAACACTTAAATAACCTTTTAGATTGGCTGCAAGTATTTAGATGTAAATTGACCAATAATTGATTTATGGTTTTTACATTGTTTTCTTTGGTCTAATAATTTTTAAAACTATATAAATGTGGAATTTTCATTTCTTTTTTAAGCTTTTGAAAATATTTTTATGCGTTTTGGTTACTTCTTAGCGATCTTTTATCATATTTCTATAGCTAGTTTTCTTTTTTGTTTTCAATGGTTTTTACTGTATTTGGAATGACTCTTTACAGCATTTAAAAATAAGTGCTTGCCAAACGTGGAAATTTGACTTAAGAACGACATAAAGGTCGCTATTGTGTCAAATCTAATACTTCAGATTTGAAAGGCTAAAAATGAAAAATGAAGAAGTCAGTTGAAAGCTTTATTGAATGGCAAAATTTGCTCAAGAGCGCCCATAGGAGAGGGTAAGGTCAGATAGTTGCACTCCCTCCCCTGAGACTAAAAATCCATAAAAAATGCTACAATTTACAAAGAAACTTTTCTGGCTAAAATACCTTTTTCTAAGTACTCTAGAAGATACAGAAAAAAAGATATTAACCTTAATGCATCTAATAACCTTATGATTTCTCAACTTTATCTCAATGAATTGGTGGTTCTAGTAATTTGTCTTGAAGAAGGTAGTTTGGATCAATCGAATTTTGTTGAAGATTGTAGGCTAGGGTGCCTAGACATGATAAAGCGTGCAAGTAATTATATTTGTAAAAAATGTGCGAATTATGGGGTATTAATGAATAGTTAATTCAACATAATTTGTTTTTATTTTTATTTTTGCGAGAGACTGGTGAACCTACCAGAAGAACATGAGCAATCTCATTTGAGGTATTCAGTACTTCAACTTGAAACCAAAGAAATTCTTCTTATTTTTATGAATTGATACTGAAGATCATGTAGTCTTCTGCTATATGTGATCATCTCTATTTCCTGTAAAATTACGTTGCAAATACATTATTTTTTGTTTCTTCTTGATCCTAGACGTAAACATAGATCAATAACAAGTAAAATGTTTATAGGATCTTGTGATGTTATGTCTGAGATGATGGGAGCAAAGGGGAAAGATGTTCTGTACTGTGGTGATCACATATTTGGTGATATTTTAAAATCCAAGAAGATCAGAGGTTGGCGTACTTTTTTAGTTGTTCCAGAGCTAAATAGTGAATTGCATGTTTGGACTGGTAAGAGAGATCTTTTCCAAAAGCTTCAGCTTCTTGATGTGAAGCTCGGAGAAGCGTACAAGTAAGTGGTGAAATTATTTTACTCCCTTTTTATTATATATCTGACTGTGGAAGCTGTACGCCTAAAGCTGGAGAAGCACATCGTATATGAGGAAACATGCATCTGCTATTTCCTAGCATGTGGAAATAAGATTTTTCGTTTGTAACATTAAGAATTTGTATATTATTCGGACCAATTATTTTTTTTCTGCTTTTAATAAACATGACTACGAAACGATATATAAGTTGTATAACCCATGACAAACATAATGCTATATAGAAAATATTTATCTTGAGCTCGAATCTTGGTTAATTATTGTGGAAATGTCGTGGAAGTAGTCCCAGAGCCTTATTCAACAGCTTGACCCTCCATCTCACTCTTATGGAAAAAACTGTAAATATACCTGCACACAGGCCCAAGGACAAGGAAGAGGACATTCCCCACAAAGTTGCTTCAAAGGCTATATATCTTCCAGAAACATTTAAAAGTGTTCATAATTATCATTGAACCTCCTTGTCATTTTCCCCTCTCTGTTTGTATGGGTATTTTCGTAGAAAAGCATTTTGAAACTATTACTCAGCATGTTTTTTACTCTAATTCATACCATCACAAATGAAATGACAGCGGTTTAAATATTGACCATATGAAATGTTTCCTATCCCTTTTCCTTCCATTAAAAGCCTCCCTCACCCCCCAAGTCTTTTGCGGTAAGGATCGCGATGGGAAATAGTATATTTTCGGCTACAAATTCAGTGGTTATAAGAACCCAGGCTCTTCTTTGGACATTTTTCTGACATGCGTAGTTTCGTTTTTACTTGAATTTAAACGGTATTATGTCTCTTTTTTCTCTTTTGGTTAGATTATTAGTGTCTTTGTTTTTCTGGGTGAATCACTCCCCTGGCCTGTCGATAGTGGCACCCATTTTCACGTTTAAATAACCCATTAAGTCATAGTTCCACTTGCTATAGTGGATATCTGATTTGTTGATTTTACACAATATTGTATTACAATTTATTACTACCTTTGCAACTTTTTATCTTGGTCTGCTAGATTTTTAGAAGGTTATTATCAAGTTTATTTTTTTATTTTTTAAATCAAATATTAAACTAACATTCTAATTAGCTTAATAATTTCCCTTCAACGTCCGTTTGAGCTCCTAGTAACTAAGTAATCTCCTTCAGCCTTTTAATGGCATGCCAAGGCTCATGTTTTTCTGCTCTATCAAATAAAATTGATTTTCAGAAATATAATGGAATTCCATATTTTGTAACTAGTATAAGTCTAGCTGCTATTATTTGAACCAAAAATTTGGCACATTTCTTGTTGATGATTATTTTTAAATCCACTAGAAATTGTATTTTCATTTGGTGTAAAAGAATTTGACCCAATAGGGACACAGTCGAGTTGGCGCCGTCTGAGCCGTTGAACCTGCTCTATGTTTTATTCGTACTCTTTTGGTTTTGTCAGCGAGATAAACTTAATTTTAAGGCATTATTTTTTACATTCAATTTTTTACATTTAAAGTGCTGAGCTCAATCAAGAGGAGACTTTCTTAAAGGAAAAATAAAAGCTAAAACCTCAAAGGTAAGAAACCAGTGTGACATAAATCAAACCCGTGAATCAAACCGCGACTGTGACAAACCACGCTCTGGAGAGAAGTTCAGTATAAATATTGATTAATTTTAATGAACTCAACAACAGTACAAGGTCTGAATATAAACTCGGTACTGGGATTTTTGTCCCACATAATAAAAAGAACACAAAGATATAACCATAAACTATAAGAAAATTAAGGACACATACAATGCTTGAAAGCAATCCTAAGCAAAATGTTTAGCACAGACCCGAGGTAAAACGTGTATCAAGAGATAAGGGTGCTTGTTACAATGAACTGTAACTTTTATAGGATAGACCCAACCGCGCTTTCCAGGTCACACCTGTGCATAAGCAAGGCTGTGGGTATTTTCCAATTTCCTCCAATGCCCACATATCCTAGTTTTGCAAAGAAATGTGGTTCTTTCACGGTTAATTTCCAAATTCTTATCTTAGTAAGAAAGTAGTGATTTCAAAACTTCATATTGGTATTTGCCTCTTAATGTGTTGTCAATTTCTGGCTTAATTAGTCCACTTACTACACAAATAACCCCTCTCTGCTCTTGTACAACTTCGCTTTTCCTAACATAAGATATTGATCTCTCAAAATAAAGACCGTCACGAATCGAAAATATCGATTTGAGTCAATAAAGGACTGTATATCACACACAAAAAAAAATTAATTTAACCAAAACAATTCATCCCTGTTCCAAATCCAAAATGGAAGCAGAAACCTTAAGATTTGAAGTAGCAACAAAACTCTTATAAAATGAAACGAGGTGGATGAGATGTGATTTCCTCACATCTGAGGAGGGCTAATGTAGTGAGATAATCTATATAAGAAATATTGGGAAACGTTATGGCCGACTGAAAAATCACACAGATTATATAATGTAAAAATCCAAAGCGTATAAATGAGGAAAACTCCAAGAAGATTTGTACAATTAGAATTGAAGAGAAAGTTTTTAACATCATATCAGTATTAAATAAACCTACGTAGGCTCAGATTACTTCTGAGAAAAACTGGTCTCAAAACACGACGAATATTAACATTGTCCAGTGGATGATCATTCAAAATCAAAATTCCCTCACAAAGGACAGATCCTTCCCACGCAATCTAGCAAACGCGGTCTGTATTTGCGGAGTTTTAAAGAGTCGATTAAGTATCAAGAGCGAAACTTGATTCATTTTTTTTGGGTCCATTTATTTATGCAGAATTTAGCCACCACCCTTGTCCCTCCTAACAAAGTTGTCTTGTGATACCCTCTGTTATAATCTTTTTTCAGACATCTAGATAGTTCAACTAAAGTGAAGCCCGATATAAGTAATGTTCGGACTGCTATCCGAGATGTAACCCATGAAATGGACATGGCTTATGGTATGCTTGGAAGTCTCTTTAGGTAACTATGATTCTAGTTGACTGCAAAGTTCATGAAATATCTGCTCATAGGCTCCAACGTAAGATCTTACCCTTTTTCCTAAGAAATTTGTATCTTACGAAAAAAAAAGCCTCAATATGAACAAAACTTAAAGTCTTGATCAAAAACACATCTTTTAAAGGGGTGAGACAAAGATATTTGGATCTTTCAATATATTTTGAATTGATGCTTTTGGGAATTCATCTTGAATAATGTTGCATGGGTAGTTAAACTGAATTGTGTTTAAACCCATGTTATCTTGTAGATTGTAGCCTAGCGATCCTAAGCTTGATACAGCATACAACAGTGGCAGTTCGGGCCTCTTTTCGCCCCGGGTAAAATCTTTATTAGCCCCCTCCTATCTTCCAAGAATTTTGTCGCCAAATTTAAACAAAATTTTAATGTTTTTAACAAAATTTTCCATTCACTTAAATCTGACTTTTTTTTTTACTTTAGCCTCTAAAAATTATTAATTATCTTGTTAGAAATGGCGGTGAAGATATGGGAAAAATAAAAGTTTTTGATTCAATTTGCTTAGACTCACTGCCAACTGCGCCCTCTACTTTTTTTTAAGAAACAAAAGTTCAAAGATTACAAAATGATTATAACTGTTAAATTATTTGCTTGAAATTCCTGCGCCCAGGGCCTCCTCTGCCCTCCTGCCCTAAAATGCCTCGGTGATACAAATCTGTTTTCTTTTGTAGAATGTGAGCGATATCTGTTGTATTTCTATGTAATTCATTCAGTACAATTGTATTTCTTACTTTAAATAAAGGTTAGTAGAAATTCCAGCAGAAGCTATGTGGTCTTAGGTTTGATCTTGCTACTTCAAACCAAAGAAATTCTTCTTCTTCTTCCCTTTTTTATTTTTAACACTGTCATTTTCTTTTTTTCGCATTCACAAAATTCTCTTACTCACAGTTAGTGATGAATGGAATGTTAAGAAAACATATGCAGATCAACTCGAGAATATGTTAATCCACGGTACAGGTCTTGGGGATGATTTAGCGAATAACTAAGAATTGTGAAGAATTGTGAAGGTGAAAGCAAAGGAAGAGTTTTTTTTTAGCACGGGAGAGTTAGAAGGTCAAAAAACAACAAAAAAAAATAAGGTTTTGTTGCTGATAGTACAGTAAAAGTGTCTGAAATGTAGTGGTTGCAGAGATAAGGTACCCTAAAATTTCAACGTGATTTCTGATAAAAGTAAAGTGCCTAATGATTTTAGGATGATTTAATTAAACCTTTTTTGTAAGGAGATAAGAATACATGTAGTAAATACACATGGCACAAAAAAGATACGACAAAAAGGGGTAGACCTTGAAAAAATTGCGACCGAAATTATTTTATACCATTCGATGGAGAAAAACGCAGTTATTAATATATCCAAAATCGGGATAGCTACCTAGGAGGGGGAAAAAGCTAAAAATTAATTATGCAGTAATACCTAGAAAGAGAGGTCTTCTATGGGGTTATTGGGGTCGTAGAAAAGGGAAATTAAGGTAAAAATGGACTATCATCTCTATAACAGGGGTATTTTTGGAAATTTGTCTATAGGGTTCGAAGTGGGGGGGGGCGGGGTCTCAGAAAAACAAAGACACAGCCTGTTCTAGCAATGAAGGTTTACTTTCTAGGTTTTTTTTTTTTTTTTTTTTTTTTTTTTTTTTTTTTTTTTTTTTTTTGGTCGCAAATAACGAAAAAGAGGGAGAAAGCACTAGTAGCCTACAAAACTGACACCTATGCTATTAAGTGGGAAAAACCAAAAGAACAGAAATCGTAATAACTAAAAAAAAGTTGTACAGGATTGTGAGTTGTGAGTACAGGGATTTTCTTTTCTGTGAGTCTCCATTTCTTTTTTTCTTATGATTATGTTCTATTTGTATGATGATTCCTTTTCTATCACTCTTCTTGTTTCTATTGGGAAATGCCAGAAGAGCCAAAGATGAATTTTAAGAACGTGTTTTCTAGCTGGAGGACATTATGTATCCCCAATGTAATTCTTTTTTTTTCTTTATTTGTTAGGTTACCGCTATCACCAACAAAATATTTGTCTCTGTCGATAATATAATTATTTTTGTTTCTGAAGTTGACCGTCTTTTTTATGTAATCCGCAGTCTGTCCAATGGGTTTCAAAGGCGTAGATAGCGGTTCAATAACTGCAGCGGAAGATGTATAGTTAAATGAGAACAAGGTTTCAAGAAAATATTTGTGTATTATTAATGTATTTCCACGGTGAAAGGGGTGCCTTATGGTGGAAGGGCACCCTGCAAAACCGGGAATGGTATTTCTTGTGGTTTTGAAATTTATAGTACTATACTTTGTTTTCATCAATTATGTTTGGCTACCCAAAATAAAAAATAAAATATGTTTTTAAATTAGTGCAGGTGACATTAAAGTTTGAAATTAAGTGAAAAAGATTAATATGTCACCGGGAGGAGAGAAGGTGGGATTAAAAAAAAAAAAAAAAAAAAAAAAAAAATGTCATCTTCAAGAAAGGGAATTTCCGTACTACAGAGCGACCTGAACTTCGAGCCTCCTTCTCCAGAAGAGAATCCTATACCCTCTATGCTGTATTAACTGTTGATTAAGAATGAATTGCCCTGTTTGACATTATAATATGTGTGGATGACCCACACGGGTTATTTCCTTCTATTGTATATTATTAACCGGAAAAATAGACACCATTCCTGAATAAGCTGAAGTGGCGACCCTCCCTCACTTGGTACTCTTTTTTTTTCAAAACAAATTTCTGAATTTTTGGTTAATATATGCAAGAGTTCGGGCTTTACTTAATTGCGGCGGATACCGTAATTGCCTATTTCTTTTCGTTAAGGAAACTTAGTGTCAATTAAAAACAAATATCTAGTTTTTAATTTATTTAAAACAGTTTAATTTATATAAATAATTAAAAACGATTTTATAATTTAAAAAACAAGCTTTCCACAAATGAAGTTTTTCAAAGAAAAGTGAAGAGTTTGTACTGGTTGAATTAAACCAAATAATAGCAAAAATAAAGTCAACTAATTTTTCAAGCGTAAAAGGACCATAAATTACTATCAGTACATAAATGCAGTAAATAACAAAAGTAAAACTTAAATCGAGCAGGAACTACAACAAAGAGAAGTGACTTCTAAATGCAAGAGCTTTATTTGCACTTTACTGAAAACAAAATACATTTTAAGCATTTTATTTTCAATAGTTTTTATACATCCAAAATTGTTGAGCCTTTCAGGGATGAGTTTTAGATTAAAAAAAAAAAAAAAAAAAAAAAAAAAAAAAAAAAAAAAAAAATCAATTGAAAGTAAGGAACAACATTAAAACTTAAGACTAACTGAAATTATTCTATATATCAAGGGGGCTTCCCCGTTCATCAATCCCTCGCTCCTCATGCTAAAGCTTTTTAGTACTTTCAAAAAGTTTCTTTTTCTAATTAAACGGCTTTTGTGTTTCAGGAGTAGTTCTTAAAGAATTCGGACGAAATTTAAACTTTAGCGTAAAAAGCGATGTATTGAGGAGACGACAACCCCCCCCCCCCACATATACGGAATGATTTTTGTTCGTTTTAATTTTCATGTTGCTCCTTGCGCTTGAAAAAACATGTTTAATTTTTGATCGTTTTTCAAACAATGTCGGGAAATTGCCTCCTTCCTCCTTGAAAAATACCAACCCTTCCCCCCTACCAAAAAAAACTCTATTAAAAGTTACTCCCATGTAAAATTTCCCCGCCCAGAAAATTATCCTTAGCCTACATTCAGTTACAAAAAGACTTGTTTTTTATTTAATATCTGATTGTTTTCCAAATCATGCCGGAATCCCCCCTGCAATGGAAAGTTTCTCCCGTGGAAAGTTCCTCCATGATTCTGCCATTGAAAATATCCTCATGAAGAATTCCACCCGTGGAAAATCCCCCCCCCCCATGGGAAAATTTCCCAGACTATTCCAACCCAGTTTCAAATCGCTTCCGGAACAATACCACATGTAAAATTGTGTCGCCGAAAAGAAAGTACATATCCCCTGGAATGTTCACCCCCGGAAACTTTCCTCCCGTCAGAAATTCCTCCCCGTGGAAATTCTCCCTCCCCCCCCCTAAAATGTCTATATACTTCCCAATAACAAATACTATATGTAAACATACATATTTCGTAACTTACCGGGCTTGTGTCATCCCCAGAGACGTAGTTATTGAACCTTTGAACTATGCTAAAGAAAACGGTAATCTTAAAATTTTGATCAGAGCGCTTTGGGAAAAGTAGGGGCGTGGGAGTGGTGCGAATTTCATTAAGATTCGTTGACTATTCGGGGGATGCTTCCCCCCTTTTTCGAAAATTAGGCAAATTTCCTTAGGTTCGTAGCTTTTGATGGGCAGCATTAAGCTTAATGAATTTTGTATATTTGAAATCAATATAAAAAGCTAATTCTTTTGAATATCTATTGTTACCAAAATTCCGTTTTTAAAGTTTCGGTTACTATTGGGCCGAATCGCTCATTACTGCAGTGTAATATTGCAATTGCGTGTGTTTTGCAGGTTATAAGTCTTTTTCTTTTCCTTTTTCGCTATCTACGATCAAGGAAAACCTCTTAACTCACTCGTTTTTTTATTCTTTACTTACTAAAATAGGATATTTCATTGATTTTTGGACTTTACCCCTCTCACTTAAAACTAACTGGAATTTGAAAAAAAAACATCCTGTAAAACAGGTGGTGCACCCCTTTTTCCTTCGTTTTCTATTACCTCGATAACCCCATAAAAGATATCCCTTTCTATTTATTATCATGAAACAAAGTATTTAGCTTTTTACCCCCTTCTCCGTAATTTAACGGCAAATTTGACCCATTTTGCGTCGGGCAGCAAAGCTGATTTTGGGTATGTTAGTCTTGTTTTTCTCTTTCAAATGGTATAAAATTATTTCTGTTGCAATCTGTTTAAGGTTTGAATGTCTTTTCTAGAGGCATTTGCTTGACTTTGGTAGAAGAGAAATTTCTTAGCATGATAATATTTAATAGACTAAACGATGCTGTAGACGATGTGGTAATGAGCCTGACAAATAATTGCTCTAGCTAGATAATTATTTCCCTTAGATACAGCATGAACATCTAACTTGGTAGATAATACTTCGTCCTAGCTTTTCTTTTATTATCCAACTAGGCAGATAGGTAGAGGCCTCCCCCAGGCCACTCAGTGCGTCCCCAGATGGCGATAGGGGAACACCCTACAGATATATAGGGTACCTCCATAGGAGGCACGGACCAATGGGCGACGTTTTCCTTGGGGGTCCATAATAAAAACTGGGGCACCTTCACCCGGGGCCGTAAATACAGGTGGAGGAGGAAGAAGGCCCCTCAAATGTACACTCTACAGGGGCTACCAGTGGTTGCACACATCCCGTGAGTTACAAACCTTCTCCCAGTAATGGGTTAAATTCTATATTGACGCAGAATACCATTGGGGGAGTATCCTCTATAGGAGGACAACCACAGCAGGGTGTAAGACCCAGATTTATGGACAACGGCCTCTGCAAAGGGCTGCCTCGACTTTTTTGGGGTACCATCAAGACTGGGGACCTTGCGTTCAATTCTGTCCCAACTTAAGGAGTGGCGTCCCTTCAGGAAATTATAGCCTAGCAAACGACACAGTATTCGAACGGGACTCTGATTAATTGATAATTATTCTGGGCTTGGTTTGTTTTGGTGGGCGTTTTCGGGCTGAAAAACCTCTTCCTAGCTAATTTATCTACTCTGGGTTGCCTCCCCGTTGTAGAATAATATTTTTAGGCATGAATATATAATGAGTCGGTGGTAATAAGCTTGAGACTGTCTATGCAGGATTTCGACTCTTGTTGATACAAGAGCATCGCCAAGTGTTGAAAATTATGTTGTAACCGAGATGGGACCAGGATCGCACAAAGCCTCCATTCATATTGGAGGTCCCAGGAACTTCTTGCTTTTGGTTTCTAAGCCAGCTTTAGCTGGCTTACAGGATTCGCTACCAGATTTGCAAGCTACCAGATTTTGTATACATGTCCAGTGGACATTGTCCGTCACGCGTCAACCCACTATCAATCCAATCTTTTATCTCTTATTTCTATGTCTATCTTATCTTAGTTTTGCACAAGGAATGATATATGGATGGATGATCGATAGACTTATCTATCAACAAATGAAATAATATCATTTTTATACAATCCTAAAAAAGGCTTATCCCAGATTTGCCATTAAAATCACTCGGACTATCATTCTACAATTAGCCATGTCTTGATGACTGCAAAATACTTGATTTTAATTTAAAATCAACAGACTCGGTGCAGACTCGGGAAGATGTGTTGGTCCCCGTCTTGCACTGGTATCTGGGACCATTGCTTTCCTGAGGCCAAAATAATTTCAGTGATTTTAAGAATATGAAAATTGGAACTTGAAATGTTAAGACGTTAAAAAATGACTATCGACATTCTGACTAACAAATTCAGACGATTCAAACTGGTCTTATTAGGAATTTCAGAAAATCATAGAGGTAGGAATTATGAAGTTAGGTGATGTATAATTTATTTACTCAGGCAGGAAAGATGGGGTACATGGGCAGGGAGTAGGGCTCGTGATGAATAAGGAAGCTGCTAAGTCTTGTTCAGGCTGGGAAGGTATTAAGTGTTTTTATTAGGAGATTTTAACGCCCAGGTCGGTAGAAATAGGGATGTATGGTATCCTAGCCTAGATAAATTTGGTGTAGGAGATGAACACAGTAATGGCTACAGACTTCTGCAATTTTGTAAGTATAACAATCTAGTTATGACAAATACGGTGTTTGGTCATAAAATGACCCATAAGCTAACATAGTATTCACGTGACGGTGAGACAGCAAACCTTATTGCGTATGTTATTGTAAAGCGAAAACTGGTAGGATCAGTACAAGATACTAGGGTATATAGGAGTGTTGTTATTGATGTTAAAAGTGAAGATCACCATCTAGTAGTGAATAGGGTTAATTTAAAGGTGAAATTTCGAAAGGGTAACTGCTTCCCAAGAAGTTATGATGTTGATAGACTCTAGGATAAATTTTAGATCATATGAAAACAAAAGGAATGTAAAGAAAGTGGAGATAGCATTAAAATATGAACTAAGGAGGTGTGAAGTGGAGGCCATGGATAAAATTGCCGAGGATCTGGAAGATGCAGCTAGACAGCATAATAGTAATATATTGTACTGGCAAGTTAATAAATTGAGAGGAAGTAGTTAATCCGGACTTGTCCCAGTTAAAAATAGGAACGGGGCCACAATTAGGGATAAGGAAAGAGTTAAAGAGAGAGAGGCAGAACATTTTGAGTTTGTGCTAAACCGAGATAGAGTTGCAGGAAAAGATGTAGAGGAAAATGAAAAAGTTGCTGATACCTTGGACGTGAAGGAAGATTTGTTTTGTGAAGAAGAATTAGCGACAGTACTAAAAGGATTAAAAAATAATAAGGCTCCTGGTGCTGATACTGTGGTAAATGAGTTTCTTAAATATGATGGCTCTGAGGTTAGAAATGAGTTATTGAAGATTATGAATATGATTTTTGAAAAGGGGGAAGTACCTAGCGATTTTAGGAAAACCTTAATTAAACCACTGTATAAGAAAGGTGGTAAGAGTGAGTGTGGTAATTATCAAGGCATTAGTCTGGTTTCTGTAGGTAGCAAATTACTTAGGAATATGATACTTTTTAGACTGAGAGAGGCTGTAGACAAAACTATAAGAGAAGAACAGTGCGGTTTTAGAAAGGTAGAGGGTGTGTGGGACAAATTTTTACTCTTAGGTTAATAGTTGACAAGTGCCTGAGTCAAACACCTTTGGTCCTCAGTTTAATAGATTATGAGCAAGCATTCTGTTGATAGAAGACCTTTAGCGAAGATCTTATCCTTGTATGGTATACAAGACAAATACATTAAAGTGATTAATGTTATGTACGAGAATAACACTGCTGCGGTCAAAGTAGGAAATGAGGTTAGCATGTGGTTTCGCATTAAATCAGGGGTAAAGCAGAGTTTTGTTTTATCCCCCTTTATATGGATCATTTTGATGGATTTTGTCTTAAGGAGCACAAGAAAGGCAATGGGAGACCACGGATTCAAAATGGGAAGGAACAAATCTCCTGGACTTAGATTATGCTGATGATAGGCATAATGTAAGTGTGAGCAAATGAATGAACTTTTAGAGGCTTTGCGAGTTCAGGGAGCTAGAAAAGGTTTAAAAATTACTGTTAAGAGGAGTAAGTCACTAAGGTTAGGAATAATTGAAGATGAAAAGTTGACGCCGGGTAACGAAAAGGTTGATCAGGTGGGCAGCTTCACTTACCTTGGTAGTATTATTAGTAAAAACGGTGGGAAATCTTGTTGAAGATCATGTACTCGTCTGATTTTACAGACAAGACGTTAAAGTTAGCAAGAATAATAGAGCTACGCCTAAAGTAGGAAGCGATGATAGAAGTTAACTTGTTGTAGAATCAAGAATTAAGCATGGTTGTGCTTTATCTTCGCCTGCATGAATTATTATTCATTTAATTAGAAAAAATTTCAAAATTAACGCTAAAAAGATGAAGTTGCTTAAATTATGAAAAACTGAAGATAAAAAGTATAATACCCTAGGTGAAGTGTCTTTTTTTGCAGTCGAAACACGTTTGGAAGAATAGGAAGACACTTTTTAAAGCAAAGATTAGGAAATTAGAAGCCACGGTACTTCATGGGTTAAGTATGTACCGAAACGTAGGTGCTTTCAAAGGTAGAGGCATATTTTCTAGCCGTTTTCTATCCTTAGACAAAGGGTCTAAGGATAGTTCGAGTTACTCATTTGAATTACCGTACGTCAAGCAATCCGCTGTACGAAGAATCTTGTTCGATCCCCCCTTCTATGACTAATGAAAGAAAGGTTAAAATTTTCAGGCCACGATCTTTTGATGACTAGTTCTATAGGCCAATCCAGCAGGGGTCAATAAAAAAGCCGGACGGAACAAGGATGTCATTCACGAAATTTTAGGTAGAAGGCAACATATTTTTTTCAAAATCTAGGGGGTGAGATGTAAAAACAACTAGGGAGTAATTCCTCCCTCAGGAGGATTTAAAATGAGATGAGAAAAGCTGTATCAAGTCTAAATCTCATTATCGGAGTAAAGTGTTAACAATTTCATGTTAGTATAAATTCGAATTTTTATTTTTTCAGGTCAGGTTCTCGTCAAACGTTCTTTAGCAGTCAATTGGTTCGTTACGCTGATATATATGCTGCTACAGTACTAAATTTGCTCTACTACCCATTTAGCTATATGTTCAGAGCTCCAGCTATGCTTGTAAGGACTGTCGATTTTTTTTTCTTATTGTCAGTTCTCTTGTTTTTACACATTAATTAATTAGAATTTGGACGGCATGCGTCGTCAGGGGAAAATTTTCTAGTTTTATCTCAAGACACAAAACCATTTCTAAGCAGAATTCACGTAAAACATGTCAAATTCAGTTCAACTCCTAGGAACTTATGTATTACTTGATTTGGTGCATGTCGTTGTTACCATTGCCATTTTTAAATTCCGATTTTCAGGGAAGAAATCTCCAGTTTCTCCATGCTTCTTATCTCATGATAAGAAACATGACCTTTATTTCGTGAAATCCTCAAAACGAGAATCAAGTATACAGGGATTGTCCGGAAAGCAATAGGACTGATTTTCTTGCGCCGCGACTGTACTTCGGAGCGTGCGAGCGCTGACTGGATTCGGTAGAGGGCATTCCTAGCTATCAAAAGAGTGGCTGATCAGTTGTCTCCGAGCACCTGGAGAGTCAGGACAGACATTTTGCGTGACTGTGTTTCTGTGAGTGGTGCAAGTCGAAAATGCAGCGTTAGTTAGAGCAGAGGTTTGTGATTAAATTCTGTGTGAAACTCGGTAAATCTGCGACAGAGACGTTTGATATGATCAAGCAGGCTTACCCAGATGTTGTTTTAGCAAGAAGTGGTGTGTCTCGGTGGCACCATGCCTTTTTCGAGGGCCGGGAAGAGGTCGCCGATGAAGACAGTGCTGGAAGACCTTCGATTTCGACAAACACCGACAATGTAACTCGTGTGCGCAAAGTTTTGAGCTCAGACCATCTATTAGATATTCGTTTAACTGCCCAAAAGTTAAATTTACCAAAATTTGTTGTTCTGACATTGTGGCGGTGCATTTGAACATGCGCAAGATGTGCACGAAGATGGTCCCAAAAGTGCTCACTGACAACCAGAAATTGCGGCGAGTGGAAGCATGCCAAGAAAATTTAAACATTTTTGAAAGTGACCCTCAATTTTTGAATAAATTAATCGCAGGTGACGAGTCCTGGATCTTTGAGTATGATCCCAAGACAAAGAGGCAATCTTCCGAGTGGCACACGTCGGCGTCTCTTCGCCCAAAAAAGGCAAGAATGAGGAAACCCAAAGTGAAAACGATGATCATTGTCTTTTTTGACATCAAAGGCATCGTCCACCATGAATTTGTTCCTCCTGGACAAATCGTCAACGCCAAATTTTATGTGGAAGTGCTCAAGAGACTCAAAAGAAGGGTCAATCAGGTGCGACAAGACATCGCAGTCGACTGGAAGTTGCACCACGACAACGCTTAGCTCACATCGCCTTTCTCGTGAACAGCTACCTGACCAAGGCTGGCATCCCAACGCTTCCACAGCCGCCCTATAGTCCAGATGTGGCCCCCCGGACTTTTGTTTCTGTTTCCTCGCCTGAAAAGGATGATGAAAGGCAAGCATTTTGAGGCGACAGAGGGGATCCAAGCAGCATGCACCGTGGCTCTCAAGGCTGTTCCGGAGAATGCACACCGTGACGCCTTCAATGCTTGGAAATCGCCCTGGCAGCGCTACATTGACGCAGAAGGAGTCTATTTTGAAAGTTTTTAAAGAATTGTAATGACTTGCTCAACAAATGTTTTTAAATTGACTCAATCCTATTACTTTCCGGACAAACCCTGTATATCTACAAATAGTAACGTATTTATCATCGAATTTGAGCTTATTTTTCTACCATTATCATCTTTAAACATGTATTTAACGGCTCTAATCCAAAGAACCAGTCATAAACGTGGATTCTCCTTCGATATATACTTGATACGTTACAGGTCTGAACTTTTAACCGATTTGAATTTTTTTTTACTTAGTGCTTACAACTATATGTTTTTTTTACTTAGTTTTTTTTACAACTATATGTCGTTTTTTTATTTAATTTTTCTTTTTTGCTTAGTACCGACTCATGCGCAATAGTGCAACTGTTCTTGTTTTTATCCTTTTTGTTCCATTTTTTCTCTTGTTTTGTCTTTTTTATTTCCATGCGCATCAATGACGCCTTGATTTATACTGGCGAAATATTTGTGTTATTTTACTCGTCGGAGTTCACTATTCTATGTTGTAGTTTTTTTTTTGTATTTAAAAAAAAAAATCGGTGCATTTTTGCCACCCTATAGGTGGTACTTCAAAACCAAACCAGCTATGAATCTTATTTTAATTGGTCTTGTTTGTCACTGACCTTGGCTCCGAAATGCAATCTTAAAGATGAATTAAAAAACTAATAAGCTTTGTTTCCTTGATTTGTAAGCTAATCAACATGTCGAAGATAGGTAAACTAAAATGACTGTTTTAATAGTTGTTGATAAATACCACAATTTAGTTAATATAAGCTCTTTCAAATAACACGAAAGTATATTAATGATGCACGTAGCCTGTAAGCTGGTACATACCGTGGAAGTTTTTTTAGTAGTTTGTATATTTTAGGAGGGGGGGGGGGTAAAAAAAAGACAGTAAAAAGAAACATAAATAAAAAAACCACGGAAAATATCAACCATTCCAAAGTTGACCCCCCCCCCCTCCCCTGTATAAGTGCTTGTATCCAGGTTTTCAACTCAATAGGAGGGAACAACTTTTAAGAACATATATTCTTGCAATAAATAAGAATAGAAAGATGGGTTTAGACTTCTTTTTGGAGGGAAAGGATCTTTGTGGCTTGAGTTTACCCGCCCATGATAAGATGAGTTTCGTTATGATCATTCTTTTTTGTCTCAGAGGATTTTTTATGCGCTGGCGGGTCTAAAGCCAAAAAATGCCATTCATTACCCTACTTTCCAAACTGTGCATAAGAGGTTATATATTTCATACATTATATATATTTCATTCCTTTCGTACATTAGATGCCTATATTTCGTAAATATAGAGAAAAGGATTGACCCTAACCTCCCTTCAGTTGGAAAAAAATATTCAAACTGAGTATGGAATGTACATAACAAGGCAGTAACAGCTCCTCTCTTTTTGTGGGAATGATACTTTTTTATGCAAAAACTTCATTTTTAGTAATGATTCTTTAAGACAAAGAAGTTGAGCTTCAGCGTAATGACCAGGGATCTGAAGATTTTTAATCTTGTTTATAATTTTCCAATTTTTCGCTAAGCGACCTGGTCTCTGAAATTCGATCTTGAAGATGAACTATAAAAGCATGACCAATAAAAAGAAATTGTATTTTCTTTTAGCTACCGCATGAATCAACAGTAGAACATGAACAGAATAAAGAAGGTCGCCATGACAGCAGTACAGAAAATTTGGATAACATTCCTGGTGCAGACAGCCATGAAGGGAGGAAAAAAAAGGTACAGTATTTTATGGTATTGGTGCAAGATTGCAATAATAACAAATCGTATTTAAAAGCGTTTCAGCAGTATGAAAATAAAAAAAAAATGTAGTAAGCTGATATCAACTAGAAATTAATTAAACATATATCTGTCAAAAAAATAATCTGGATTGTAAAATTCGTTTTGTTACGAACTGTTTCATATTTAGCAACGAAATATATTTATTGAATGTAAATACTTTAAATAGATGAAAATACCATGCTTCAAATAGATATTGCTAACGTAATCGCAAAAAAACGAGCCAAAAATAGGGTTTCCAAAAGTGTCTAAAATGTAATTGATTTCCGATGCTCAATAAATTTTGCAAGAACAAGTTACTGTAAAGTTTTTATTTCTAGAAAAATGGTTTTTATTTTCTTACAACAAAAGGGCATATAGTCACATAAAAATTTGACCCCGGCGCCGCGCCGATGAGGGAAGACCGGCGGCGGCGGGGCCAAAAACAGCGCGCCGCGCCGCCGGCTCGATCAATGTTGACCGCAAACATTAATGTTTTCATCAGTCTTTCTTAAATAACAGATTAAATTTACAACAGATTCGAGCCTATTCATGAGTTCAAAAATTCACAAGTCGCTGGCTGGAAACTGGTCTTCTTCGTTATTCATCAAGAGAAATAAAAATCTGGTAGAAACGAAATGGCTGTGGCGTTTCAGAACCCTTGCATAATACGTAGTTGAAGTATCTATTAGCTATGTATTCTTAGCATAAATAATTATAGTAGTTTTTTTCATCGAGCGTTACTGCATACAAAACTTCAAATACCGTATCACAAAATTCGTCAGTTATCTGGGTAAAAACTTTGAATATAACTTTGAACTTAGAAGCTTAATTTTTTCATAATGCTCTTTTGCCTATATATATTTTTTCACCTTTAAAACAGTTGAAATGGGCGACTTTGATATTGATTTTTTTTTTTTTTTTTTTTTTTTGTTGCTCTTTTGGTTTCCTAAGAAGCCTTCTTGTATTAAAAACTGGTTTTTAATTACAATTTAAAAAAAATGCATTTTAAAGTTTTTTTTGGCTTCTTTATAGAATATATGTCATGTAGGCTAAGGCTGAACTGCTGCTTTTTTATTGCTTTTGGCTGCTCTTTTGGATATTATTCATTTTTTCTTATGGGGATTCATTCCAAATTATAAACTGATAAATACCCAATATCAGTCAATTATTAACTGCATCTAAAAGGAGTAAATTTATCAAATTGAAAAATACATGATGAACACTTAACATGAGAACACTTCAATTACACTGAAACAAAAAACACTTAGTGGTTTATTCGGTATGAAGAAAAATGAAGTGCCAGCTATTTTCTTAGGTAAAAAATGAAAAGCTCATCCGTTTTAAATGTAATTAAATAAAATAATAAGCAGACTGAAGTAGCTCCAGGAAGGTGTTGAGATTTTCATCCTAGTTCGTCATTTTTAATCCAAGCAAAATGTTAGGACACTTAGTATCAGTTATTGAGTTTAAGCTTTGATTTCCTAGTGCTCACAAAAATTACCAAATTTAAAAAAGTTGCAACAATAATTCACCTGTGGTCAAAATATTCAAAGACTCCTCTTTGATCCCCACCCAGAATCAAAGCTTCTGCTATGGTC
Source organism: Artemia sp. Kazakhstan ARC1039 (assembly GCA_029168905.1). Lineage (NCBI taxonomy): Eukaryota > Metazoa > Arthropoda > Branchiopoda > Anostraca > Artemiidae > Artemia > Artemia sp. Kazakhstan ARC1039. Next base: position 4,483 of record JAQQPU010007489.1, on the reverse strand, counting down.
ATTTCCACGGAAATCTCCAAAGAGTTTCCTTTTAAAATAGCTTTCAAGCGTAGTT
>JAQQPU010007488.1:0-38705 GCA_029168905.1 Artemia sp. Kazakhstan ARC1039 | reverse complement strand
ATTTCTTGTAAAATTTTCATTTTGTGAATTTAAACCGTTTGGAATATCACAGCAAAGTGCTTTTTTAAAATCAATTAGCCCACGTTCTTTCTTTGTTCTATTTCTTCATTTGCATGAACGGGTTGAGTTTTCCAACTGCATTATGCTTTTTTCTCAACCGTTAAAACAGGTAGAGTTTTGGAAGAGCGATTGAACTGAAATTATTTTCTTCACATACTAATAATCTTAAAAACCCTGACTCGTTTAGAAAACGGGTCAATATAACAGAGAGAAAAAAAAAGAAAAAATAACAATAAAATGTATAGTTACACAAATTGTTAAATAGTTTTCGAAGAGCATTTACACCGTTTCGGCTGTACACTAATTCTCTTAAAGAATCTAGCTTGTTGGAAAAAAAACTGATCCTCCATAATAGAAAAAAAATATCAAAAACAGAGATGGTTTAAACATAGATAATTTCGAAGACCACACTGCCTTTCCATGACGATAAAGAAAATTTCAAATAGAGAGAAATTCTTTTAATAGACAGAGACAATTCGCCAAAAAATACTGGATATTTTGGTCACATGTGAAGTGACCGTCATGAGCGGTCACATTCTGCTGATGACGATCAATGCAAATGTGACTGAAATATCCAGTATTTGTTTGTGAATTATCACTCTCTATTAAAAGGATTTATCCCTATTCGAAATTTAATTTGTCGTCATGGTTTAAACAATTTTGTAGAGTATTTATACTTAACACTAATTTGGGTACTTGGTAATATTCTTAAAGAACCTGACTTTCTGAAAAAAAAAACTGGTTATCGATAACAGAAAAAAAAACAAGATAAAAATATGTAGTCACAGAAATAGTTTAAACAGTCCAACCGTTGTGTATTCACAGTTACGGCACCCTGAACATATGCCTCATGCAGTTCCCAAGTTCTAAATACAGGAGTCAACCACCCAATAGGAACTCATAACAGCTTGAATGCTAAAAAACAGCACTTCACAGCCGTAAGAAATACCATATATGTGTTCTCACCATATGGTCAAAAATAATTACCATATGGTATTTTATAGTGAACAATTCCAATTGTACGGTAAAGAATAATACACCACAGTTAAATTCGTCATTTGCATGAAAGCGTAAAAATAACACAGGGTAGCAGATGGACATCTAGACAAAAGGATAGTGAATAGACCAGGGTCATATCCAGGATTTTTGTTTAGGAGAGGGGGGTACACAAAGTCTTCTAGTGGACGTGTATTGCATATATTTTATATGTATTACATGATCTCACGGTACTTCTCAACGAATCAGGAAAAAATTTCAGGAGAAGGGGTTCGAGCCAGAGAATCTCCCCCCTAGATAAGGCCATGGAATAGACTTACGTGTTTGGTTTTGAATTGTTAAGCTTCCAGGAAATATCTGAAAGTTTTACTGACATAATCTTATCTTCGGTAGCTGAATTTGATACAGCTTTTGTGGTACAAGACTTGTCCAAAAATTTATCGACACGTATCACATCCTGCGTATTATTCTTTCTGAAAAAAAAAAACTGAAATTTATATACGACTGAGAGAACCTCTCTGATAAACTCTCATTAACTAGTTAAATTCAGTTTTATTTATTTTGGTCTTTATTTATTTTGTTTACAGTAATTCGTTTATTTATATTTTTGTTGTATTTAATATTTCTTTGATTGAAGTTTCGCAAAGCTCCAGCAGGAAAATAAACTTCTACGGTCGGAAAACAGGTCGCTCAGATCCGAGCTTTTAAGAGTTAAATCGACCGCTCTTCGGTCAGAACTATACTCGAGAAGAAACAATCTTGTTATCCACGGTCTAGAATCTTCAGACGGCGAAGATTTCTGTCAGAAAGTAGGTGGTTTCTTCGAATCAAATCTCGGAATAGCTACCGCGAATGAGATACGGATGAGTGTGGTATACAGAATTTCGAAGAAACCGTCAAATGCCGAGTCGTCTGGCTCTAGCGGTCCAACACTAAGAAACAGCGCGCAACGAAAAAAGTCCGCTGATCCGATTTTCGCTAGCCTTGAAAATTTTGATCGGTCAGAAATAATGAAAGAGTGTGGTAAACTGAAAAAAAACCGGTTTTAGCGCATCTGTTGACTTGCCAGCTGATCTCGGGAAACGACGCAAAGAACTTTTATCACTTGAATATAAGCTACGAAATTCAAAAGTAGCGAGTGAGAAAATAGCGGAAACGCGTCTGATCCAAAAAGGGATCAAACTTTGGTTAGAAACCAAGAAATCAAAGACGGCTCAGTGGATAAAGTTTCCAGACGAATGCTACGATCCGCTCGAGCTTCCCCGCGCTGGCTCGGGCGATGCGAATGATTCTAATTCGGACGCTTAGAATTTTTCTTTTTTTTTAATATTTTGTGAGGTTTGTGGGGCAGCTATAATACTGAAGTAATTAGGAGTGAATATTGGTAAAATTAGAGTAGTAAAATTGATGAAAAATTTAAATTTAAAAAGTATTATAACTGCGCCATGAGAGAGTGTTTATGTGTAATTTGCCGCTTGCATATTCTTGATTTCTGTTTATCCAATGAGATGTTTTTCCTTTTCGTGTGTTCTTGCTTTGTTTTTCTTTTCCAGAGTTATAAGAAAAGTTCGGGTTTACAAACTTCAGAGTGGTCTACTGCTCTTCTCAAAGGTACAGCCATTGCCTCTCTTCAGTATGTTGGTCCTGTTCTAATCCTCCCGGGGGTGCCTCCTCGTCAACAAGCCAAAGTAATGCTAGATTAGTAGAGCTGGAAGAAAATTTTTTGGATTTAGAAAATATTTTTGATTTAGAAATTAATAATGAATCAGATACCCCGTTATTTGATAAGTAAATTTCCTAGAAGCCGTTATGAAGAAGTGTGTAATTTAAGTACGGGACGCTCTGACTCTCAGCTCACTATTCTTCAACTGAACTGTCAAGGGTTATGCTCATCGTTCGCGGATCTAACGACTTTCTGTCAACAGTTGCAGCCAGATGTAGTCGGACTTTGCGAAACCTTTTAACAAGACAAACAGATACCCTTCTGGAAATACCTGGATATACTTCCCATTTTTTGCACAGAACAGCATTGAAGAGAGGAGGTTTATCTGTTTACACGCGGCAAGAGTACTCGGTATGCATTAACAAAGGATTAACCCGGAATATAGAAGGAATTTATGAATCACTTTTCCTGGAAATATGTTTACCTTCACAGAAGAAATTAACAGTTGGAGAAGTATACCGCCCACCGGCAGGATCTGTTTCTTCATTCTTGGAAAACTTAAGCCAAATATCGGATCATCTAGAGAAACAAGGGAATGAAGCTATCTTAATGGGGGACTTCAACATCAATCTTACTCTTCCTCTATCTTCCGGTGCGGCAGATCTGCTTAGCATAATGTCTGCTTCGAATATGTACCCCTCGACGACGATCCCAACCCGAGTAACTGCCACTTCCCACTCACTGATTGACAACATTTTTTCGACTCTGCCTCCAACATCAGCCTCAGTTCTGCTATCCGACAATTCAGATCACTTCCCTCTGCTTACAAATTTCAACATACAGCATAAATATCCAAAGCCTAATGCTTCGATTAAGCAGGGGTTCACTACCTGGAAACTGAATGACGAGAACTTGAAAACTCTTAATCAAAATCTGGAGAGAACATCCTGGGAAAGTGTTATGAATACAGATGATGTTAATTAAGGATTTGAGGAATTTCATAACATTTTCATGAGAATATATACGGATTGCTGTTGTGAAAAGCGTTCAAGGAAGACGGGACGGAAAAATCAACCCATAAGCCCTTGGATTAGTCATGGACTGCTCCAGTGTATTAACAGGAAAAATAAACTGTGGATGGATTCCACAAATGACCCATGCATTGCAACGCTGGAGAAATATGAAAAATATAAAAAATGCCTTCGATCAGTTTTACGTAAAGCTAAACGAGATTATTTTAGTGGGAAAATAGCTGAAAGTGGCAAAAATTCTCGGAAAATATGGAAGGTTGTTAACTCTATACTGCGTCCCTGCAGCCCCCCACCTGAGCTTCCATCTAAATTATCTGTCAATGGGGACACAGTAACAGGACCAGATAACGTTGCAAATGCATTGGGAACATTTTTTGCATTTTTTGCAAGTGGGCAGAAAAACAGCAGATTCTGTGGGGAATTCCGCGAAGAGTTTTAAAGATTACCTTGGCCCGGCATGCACTAAGTCCATGGCAATAGCACCTGTCTCTCCATCTGAAATTCTGCAAATCGTACTAAATCTAAGAGGAAATTCGGCTTCTGGGTTCGACCAAGTTCATACCAAAGTGTTAAAAGCAGTTGCCCCTTCAATCATAGAGCCCCTTACTTACCTCATAAATTTGTCTCTGCACAAGGGCACTTTCCCAGAACTGCTAAAGAAAGCTTGAATAATTCCACTGCACAAAGGGGGTTCTCGAGTTGACCTGGCTAATTACAGACCTATTTCTATCCTCTCAGTTTTTTCAAAAATTTTTGAAAAACCTATGCAACAGCAGCTACTCCAGTTTCTGGAGAAGAAAGGTTTGCTTAATAATCGCCAGTTTGGGTTCAGACCAGGCCACTCCGCACAGGATGCACTAACGGCGTTAAGTTTATGGATAAACAAAGCTTTGGATTCTGGTCTACTACCTGCAGCGGTTCTGCTTGATATCAGGAAAGCATTTGATAGCATTTACCATTCAATTCTCCTCGGGAAACTGGAACATATAGGAATAAGAGGTGAAGCTCTGGATTGGTTCAGATCATATCTGAGGGACCGCAGGATTTATTTGGGAGAAGATCCTGGAAACGATGTGCTCGTTAACTGCGGTGGTCCCCAGGGCTCAATATTAGGACCATTACTTTTCCTGATCAATGTTAACGATCTGAGTCGAGTGCTGAACCGGGCACGAACAAATCTTCGCTGCTGTAACTTGTGCCAGGATGAAAACTCCCTCCAGTCCGAAGGTGAAGATGATGAGCTTGTGGCCTTTGCCGATGACACCACACTTGGTTGCTGTGAAACGGATAAGACAACACTCATGTCTAAAATGAGGGAGATTCTGGAGGGGACGTATCTCTGGATGGATGCTAACCGACTTGTTGTTTATGTTGAGAAATCTTGCGTTCTATTTTTTTCCCGGGTTGGAAGTGTCCATCCGGAGATATGTGGTATCCGGACATCCAGAGGTGTGATTAGTCGGCCAGAAAAGCATTTTGCAAAATACCGAGGAATCCTCGTCGATGAGAACCTATCATTCGTGCATCATATTCAAGCAGTAGAGTTGAAGCTATCCCGGAATTTTGGAATAATAAAAAACTGAAAAGCGCTTTGCCGCAGAAAACGCTGGTCCTCCTGTAAAACGCTCTTATAAAACCCCATTTACAGTATTGTGCAATGATCTGGCAATCAACTTTTAAATCCCACCTGCAAAAACTGAATTCGATTCATCAAGGATGCCTGATATTAATTGAAAAAAATGAAGAGTACTTGTCATTAGGGTCCCTGCATCAATTATCATGCTTGACCTTTGTGTTCAAGTTTTTAGCTGGAGAGCTGCCATCTGCGTTTAAAAGATTATTTCGACCTATTTCAGACCAGCATAATTTGCATACCCGATCCTCATCAAACCTGCAATTACCCCTCACCCCGACCGTGCGATCAGATTTCGCTCCTAACGTAGCTTGTGCAAAGATATGGAACCTGATCCCAGAAGAGCTGAGAGGTAGGAGCTCCCACGTATCATTTAAAAAAAAGAGTAAAAAATTATTTAATAGCATTACAAATGAATAGTTAATAATAAAAAAAAAAGAAAAGAAAAATTAGAATTAAATGTAAGTATTAAATTTAAATTACAAATGTATGATCTTTAAATATGACGGGGTGGTTTCTCCTGAGGGTAAGGAACGGGAAGGTAATAATTTTAGTTATTTGGTAAATGAGGGGTATGGTTGTGTCTGGGATTAGGAGCGGTGACCATTCTGCCTATTATGTTAAATTGTAATGATTTTGGTTCTCGGCGTCCAGGAATGTACTGAGTATTTTGATTATGTGCGATTTATTCTTTTCATTTGTTAATAAACCCATTGAACATTGAACATTATTAAGTTCAACATTTGTACCTATTAATAATAACTATGTCTTACTACTACTATCATCAACAACAAGTCATTGGAGTACCAATCCCCCTGAGGTCAACACAGCTCTGCAAGATCCTCCTCCATCCCGGTCTCTTTAAATATTTCTTCTTTACATTCTCCCATGAAGTCCCAGTTTTCTTTAAATCCTTCCTTACGACATCTTCCCACACATTTCCTCCAATATCCCTCCAGTCTTGACTCACATACTTATCTTCCTATTTTTCCAGACTGTTTTCAATTGTGAAAAAACATCCTGGAACTTGACAATTCTACTTTTACCATCTTCACTGCATCCACCATGTTTGTTAATATATACTACTCGTGTAAGTGAAGCTATCCACTTTAGATTTTTTCCAGAGGAACCGTCTAAGGATAGTTTTTGGTATCTGTTTGATTGACTGTATATCAAACAACAACCCCTTTATAATAAGATAAAGGTTGTGAAGCGGTTACGGTCAGTCAGACGGTTACGGGTCAGTCAGACAAAATATTTTCCTATTTTTCCAAATTTTTTTCAATTGTGAAAAAACATCCTGGAACTTGACTTTTACCATCTTCACTGCATCCACCATGTTTGCTAATATATACTACTCGTGTAAGTGAAGCTATCCACTTTACATTTTTTCCAGAAGAATTGGCTAAGAATAGTTGTTGGTACCTGTTTGACTGACCGTATATCAAACAACAAGCTGTACGAAAAATGCGTGTTCTATTCCCCTTTATAATAAGAGAAAGGGTGAGATGGCTAGGACACCTTTGGCGGATGCAAGATGAAGGATTGTCGAAGATCGTTTTTTTTCTGCCATCCATCTAGGACCCAACGAGAAGCGTGCAAAGGCGCTTCATCTTTATGATTTGGAAGTGTTTGACCACCAATGTCTACGAAAAATCCTGAGGATTCGATACTCCGACAGAATGTCAAATGTTGATGTGCGCCACCGCTGCTGTAATATCGAACCCGCAGCAATGATTGTCAAACAGAGAAGACTTTGTTGGTTTGTCATGTCCTTAGAAGACCTAATGACCGCATCATAAAGCAAGTGCTTCCAGCTGCCCCGTTGCCAGATTGGCACAGGCGACCTGGCCGTCAATTGACGAAATGGTGGACAATTGCCAAAAATGACCTCGACCTTTCGAACGGAAAAACGACCTCGGATTTCAAAAGTTTGGCAGAAAGTGGGAGAGCTGCTGGCTCCGGTTTGCCGAAGAGCTGGCAGAAGATCGCGACAAAGTGGAGTCAATCACACGTAGTCTTCTAGATGCCGGGTGAGGCGTCCGTGTCTGGTCCCGCAACAAGTGCAAGTACAAGTAAGTAAGATGGAGTTTTACAGATTTTTACTATAGTCTAGCGCGGAAGAACTCTCTAGGTGTGAAAAGTTATAACTAAAGTAACATAGCTGAACTAATAAGCATAGGAAATTCTGCAAGCAGTTTGAGAGCCACTTTACTATTTTGTATAACAATAATTTAAATAAGGTGATTAAATGTCAGTCGAAACAGAAGTATATATAGGCCTACTGTAAAAGCCTTTAATTAGTGCAAAAGAAGCTTTACCAGGAAGAGACCTATTTATGAGAGATACATTTAAGAGATACATTTATGAGAGATACATTTAAGCAATTCTTAGGCAAGTAATGTAGGAAGTTTTTTTTGAAAAATATATGTATTTGGAACAGTATGTTTTAATTTTTCAAAAACTGGACGAAAAAAAATCACTAAAATAATCAAGATGACTGGAAAGAACTAATAAAAGCAATCTGAATGTGTAATATATGATGATATTATTTCCTAGAACTCTCAGCAGTTCAAGATTGAAGATTTTGTGCAACAGGGATTTTATTTTTCAATGTTTTAACTATATAAAAAATGCTAAAATTGGTTTTGAGTAAAGCGCAAATAACGCAATAGATTTTATAAGGTTTACTGTTGGGGGGGGGGGGAGTAGCCAAACTCCTGTCTGTAGTAATAGTAAGTTAATAGTGAGATAGTGAAGACATTACTTCTGCTCATTTTAAGTTTCAATATGGGTCTTGATTTATTTTTGAAAAACTTCTTTTTCGAAAGTTATTTTTAGTCAATTTCTGCTCGTTTTTTATTGCCAAAGCTTTATTTTTGGTTAATATTGCAAATATTGCTCTAGTTTATCAGGTTTTTGGCTTAAGGTTTAAAATATCGATTTATAATTAAATTCTTAAGTTACATAAGGCTATCTGAGCGCTGTCTTTGATTGCATCCAATATAATTATTGCATAAATTTCGTTCAATTTGAAATAAGGGTTTAGGATGGTTCTTAAACTAAACTTTTGATTCAACAGCAATTTCTACATAATATATTCGAAAGAAGCATCCCGGGAGAATATTCAAAAGATTACACATGAATGGAAATGGAAAAAGAGAATAAATGCGACAGATGTATTAGTGACACTTAGCTCTCTTTACTTCTGACTCTTTAAACTCTTTCATTTGTGACTTTGATGTGAGCGTTTTCTTGATATGGCGTGGAAAAGATTTCATCTTGACAACCTGGATGCACATGACGTCTTTTGATTGCTGTTAACATCCGTATCAACATTCTCTGAACGGCCAAACTTAAAACCCTAGCCGTTTCTGAGACATTCCACATCCGCCTTTTATACAACCTGAATGCACGTAATGCCTTTTGTTTTATTTCAACATCCCCCTAAACAGTATCTTAAAATTGCAACTAGAAACCTTTACAGTTCTGAGATATTGCAGATGCACGTTTTTGACAATCTGGATTGCATAGTATTTTTTGATTTAGTTCAAAATACCCGTCTAGATTTTCTGATAGTTTAAACTTCATACGCATAGCTCTTCTTGAGTAGCTTCACATTAATACTCTGAGTCGTCTCTAAGATATTGCATACACGACTTTGGCAATCTGAATGCACCTAGTATCTTTTGATTTAGCTCAATACCCCCTTAAACATTACCTGAAGTATCAATTTAATATCCTAAGCCATATCTGAGATATTGCAGATACGCCCTTCTGATAGCCTGGATGTAGATGGTGTGCATTGATTTCGTTCGAAACATTTCAATTGAAATTTCCTGTCAATTTCAACTTAATACCTTTGACCATTCCTAAGATATTCAGATCCCCTTTTTTGACGACTGGGATGCAAATAGTGTCTGTTGATTAAGACCAGAATCCCCCTTAACGTTGTCTAAGTTCCAAATTAATACCCTTTGTAGTTCTAGATATTGCAGGTCAAGTCCTTTTGACAACCTAGATGCACTTAAACACTTTTGAGTAGTAGTGCACTTAAACACTTTTGAGCAGTAGTTTAGTAGTAGCAGTTGAAAATAGCCGCAGTCACAATCACAAGTAGTCAAAGTTACAGTCGCAGTCGTGAGTACTCACAGTCGTAAGTAGTTGCAGTCACAAGCAATCGTAGTTACATTCGCAAGTAGTTGCAGCTTCAAGCAATTATACTTGCAACAGCAAGTAGTCACAGTCACAGCCGAGTGTAGTCTCAGGCACAAGTAGTCGCAATCGAATTCACAAGTATTCGTGGTTACGAGTAGTCACAATCACATGTAGTCAGTCACAAGCAGTCAAAGTCAAACTCACAAGTATTCACAGTTGCAGTCGCAAGTAGTCACAGTCACAATTGGTCACAATCGCAAGCAGTGGCAGCCGCAAGCAGTTGTAGTCTCAAGCATTCGAAGTCAAAAGCAGGTGTAGTCACACGGACTCGCAATTACAAGTAGTAACAATCATAAGTAGTTACAGTCACAGGTAGTCGCAGTAACAGTTGCAAGCGCAAGTAGTTGCAGTCTCGAGTAGTCATAGTCGCAGCCAAAATCATAAGTAATGGCAGTCTCAGTCACAACTAGAGGAAGTCACAGTCAAAACTAGTGGCGGTTGCAAGCAGTCGCAGTTGCAAGTAGTCGCTGTCGCAAGTTGTCGCAATAGTAGTAGTATGTAGCAGCACTAGTTTTTAGTTTCAGTAGTAGCCCTGAAAGTTTCAAGTTAATACCCTTGGCTGTTCCTAAAATATTCCAATAGGTAGTATCATTTGTGGAGAAACGTGTCATTTCAAAGAGACAAGAAAGCACTATTAATAGATACCAATTATCAGTACCCACAATTTTACCATGCGATTTATTTTTTAAATACTTTTCTAATCGTGAATTTATTTTCAGATAATACATTTTTTTTTATTTTAGTTGTTATTTTTTTAACTTTTTAAAGATCTTTTTTCTAAATTCAAATAGAAAATATTTCGATTTGAAGAAAAAAGGGCCAAGTATCGACTATGACGTTGCATAAAAATTGACTTTAAAGGAAGGCGATCAACTATGAAAATATACGAGAAAGATAGAAAATTACTAGTAGATAGCAAATTACCTAGTTTCCTTATTGCTAATATGCTTTTCCTTGACTTTACTCTGAAAGTTGGATTTTTCTTCATTGCTCAAATTCTTCCATTTTTCGCTAATAATTTTCCCTATGGCAAAAAAGTCAGCTCCTGGATTTCCATCTGCAACTGTAAAGAAAATTAGACACACTTATTGCGCATAATTTTTCAAAACGTCCTACATTGGAAAATACAGCAGAGTCCGAAGGCATATGCACACAAAGCCAAAGTTGATTTTTCTTCTTTTTTTCTAGCAAAATGTTCTGGACAAGTAGTTTGAAACACACAGAAAAAATATAGCCAAAACTTACACTTCCCTACCCAGGGAGTGTCTCAGACTGACATTAGGACAATTCTCCCCCCCCCCTGTTGAGATGTGCCAAGAGGAAAAAATGTTTGAGCCATCAACGATGGAAAACTTCTCCACAGGCATCGTACTAAATATTTTCAAAGAAGAGACAAATTAAATAACCAATTATTAATAATAAAATTGATTAAAAAGCTGAACCAATTCAAAAACTAATTAAAAACAAAATTAATTAAAGATTATATTCTCTTCTATTCCCAAAGCCCAATCCTCACTGTGAACGAGCTTTGAAGGCCCCTTTTGGGAATCTTTTTATGGACGCCTGTGATTCTTTTTCTTCTGGATGCAGTTTATTCCGTACAAGAGGAGGGAGGGGGGGTCTGAAAATCGCACACATACACACAAATACTGTCAATACTTTAATTTTCCGGGCCAAAGGGTGTTTCAGATCAACATCGGGACAATCCTCCCTTCCTTTGGGTTGAGCTGCGTAAAAAGAGAAACTTTTTGCACCCGAACAATGAAAAACTTTTCCACTGGTATTGTTTGCCTTAGAGGTCTCTAAACTGTTCTCTATCTTGGACCTGCAAAATCCTCTAGGTAGTATTGAACAGGAACATTTATTATTATTATTTTGTTGTTACTAAAATATTATATACACTACTACGCTTTAGATATTTAATTTCGTTAACAAAAGCCAAAGATGCAATAGTTTTTTTTTATCCTTTTTTAAGGCCAAGAAAGAAATTCATCATTAGCATAATGTCCAACATCGATAATCTCTTCCTCAGCTTGATGTAGGCCTACTGATGATTGATTGATGATCATTTGAAGAACTTGATGCTATATTTTTTTTTACCCCCAAATGTAAAACTTATCTTCTAAAAAAATGTTCTTTTCCTTCTATACTAATAATAAGTGATGACTACTTGAGCAATTTCATAATATTTTTCCCCGTTTTTAAAACTTACAGCTGGCGCTTGATGATTTTCTTTCCTCGTCTGTAAAATTTATGAATTAAAAATGTTCTTTTGCATTTATATATATATTGGTGATCACCAGAGGAGCTTGGTGATTTTTTTCCCGTCTGTAAAATTGTGACCTGAAAATTGTGTACTTATGTATAGAATGATATACAGCACAGTACGTCCTGAAGAAAAAAACAAAAAACAGCTATTTTTTAAAAAATTATGGGATAAATCCAGACAATTTTGAGACTAGATTGGCGGAAGCATGTGCCTGAAAGCCCCTAACCTTTGTATACCTGCCTAGTCCCAGCGTATAAACCCCTTTCAGCCCACAACAGGATGTGGTGAACAACACAGGGAAATATTCCGCGTAAAATCGTCATTATAATCCCCAGGTCACTACTTTGGAACTTGAACATTTGTGTAGAAACTATCTGGGACATTTAGCGTGCAGTTACACACTGCAGCAGAAAAGAATTGGTACTAAAATACCCGAAAAAAATTATCCGCACAGTAAAAATTGTCTAGCACACAGTTTGACTTATTTCTTCCCTCTATTGGATTTTGGCCAGTTCATCCTACTTTCGGCTGCTCGTTGAAAAACAACTTTCCCCTTCCAGGATTTTTTTTGGAATTTATATAAATAAATTTATAACTATACTCATTTTAACTACGACACCACCATGAAAACATCCCTCAAAGCTTACAAGTAAAAAGCAATATAAATAATAATGATAATAATAAGAGCAATAATAAAAATCATAATAATGCAAGTAACAATAAATAGTTCCTTCAGAGCCATGTGTAGCCCATAGGGTATCTATAGATGTTTCCTGGGAATTTTAACCATAGCTCCCCTTGTCCATCGGACAGAACAATAGCATCCCACCAAATCATACCTTTCACGTGTTCCTCTCTGCAAAATGCCGTATAAGCAGTATGATTTTCCTTATTCATTGAATTTTGAAGATTTCTTCCCAACTTTGACTGAGAATACTTTTGAGCTCCTTGTTTCTGCTTGTTACTGTTCATACCTGGATCTAAGCTATTTCTTCCATTGTGAATACCTGGGGTGAAGATTTCAAAAGGCTGGAAAAAAAATCAGTCTTCCTGAGATTTATGTCACCTCATAACAAGAATACGAAGGCCTAAGGTCTCAGTGGACGTAGGGAGGGTCTTCTTTTTTTTATATGGATCGAAAAGCACATATTAGAGAAATTTTCTTGGAAGACTTCAAGGAATTCTGCTATTAGGTCGAAATTCACCAACATTATCTACATATGAGCTCATCCTCAGTTTACACAGGTCTTTCGTGGGGATATGGCGTCGTCATAGGGGGGCACATAAAGTACATGTTTAGGCAGGAATTGCCTAATGTTGTGTTTTTTTTTCATTGAGATTTTTCTCTTTGTTGGTTTTTGTCATGGCTGGCCAGTTCGGCTTAAGATCTTTCATTCGTCAATTGTACGGGCAACAATTAGCCGCTTCTGTCAATTATTATTTGTCTTTGGTTAAAAAACATGCAAATTTGTTAAATCAACAAATTTTCTTAAAAAATTGCAAGAAGGAATCGGTGATTCCGAAATCTTTTAAAATATGTACCCATTTTGGAATTGAAAATAAAACAAAATTAAAAAACAAATTAAGCCTAATGGCTTTAAATCACGTAATTTCTGAACAAAAACAGAGACGTTTTCAACTGTCAAAGGACTTAAATTCTGTTGAAACCCATTTAAGGAATAACCTTCCATGACATTTTTATGCGAATTAAGGAAATGGTCATTAGATCTTTTCGCCATGATTTTTATTTGTCTAAGGTTCGTCTGGTTGACAAGTTTAATAAACGTTTGTTTGAAAAGTTCCAAGATTCAGATGTTGTTTATCCTCGTCATTGTCTGGGTTCAGCAATTAAGAATTTGTCTTCTAAACCTCTTAATATCCAACAGGAGGCAGTTTTGTTGAAGGGTTCTAAGTTCTGTTTTCCAACACCAATTTCCTATTCAAAAATAATTTCAAAGGAGGAGTCAGGAATTATGGCTTCTATAGATAAAGTTGATACTCCTCAAGAACTTAGAGCCGAGATCGTAAGAAAACTAAACACCTTTAATATGAGCTTAATTGGTAAAGACATTTCACAAAAAAATGATATTAAAATACTTTCAGATTTGAAAAAGGATAAATTCCTTACTATCACCAGAGCCGATAAGGGAAACACGATTGTAATTATGAACACTGAAGACTATAATAATCAAATGAAATCCATTATTTCTGACACTATTACATACAAAAAACTAGATTTTGATCCTACAGATAAATATGTAAAATCAACAAGAAAGGAATTGGAGTCAATGAAAAATAATTTTCACATTACCACACAGTTTTGTAACAAATATTATTCTAGGGGTTGTTCGGCACCCAAGATCTATGGTCTACCTAAGATTCATAAGACTGGGACCCCCCTTCGCCCCATTGTGTCAACTTTTCCGTCACCTGTTTCGGAATTAGGAAAATGGGTGTCAGTAGCACTGCGTCCACTTTTGGGAACACAAAGATCATATTTAAAAAAGCCGACTGATCTTACTAATAAATTGAGAAATTTCACGTTGGAGGATAGTTCAATTCTTTGTAGTTTTGATGTTGTGTCCATGTATTCAAATTTTGATTTAAAAAGGTGCGATGATATTTTAAAAAGTAAATTAGAAAAACACTTTGATTTAATACAAGATGTGAGTTTAGCCAGTTTGGATATTGAAGTCATTATGAAACTAATTATCCTAGTAAATGAATTTTCTTTTTATTTTGGTTTTAGAGGGGAGTTTTATAGACAAATTTTTGGGTTACCTATGGGGGCTTCTCTCTCTCCTTTATTGGTAAATATTTTCATAGATGCTATTCAAACCTCCGCTATACACAGTTTTAGAATCTCCCCTTATTTCTGGGGTAAGTTCATGGATGATATGGTGTGCGTTTAGAAACATGGATTGGACTCCTTAGACCTATTTTGTAAGCATTTAAATAGTTTTGATAATAATATTAAATTTACAGTTGAGTTTGAGGAAAATAATAAATTGCCTTTTCTGGATATTTTATTAATCAAAAGGGATCTCCATTTACTTTTCTCGATTTACAGAAAACCAACGCACAATGATAGGTATTTGAATTTTCATTTTTGCCACCCTATGTCGGTGAAACGGGAGGTTGTAATTTCACTAGTGAATAGAGCCTTTAGAATTTGTTCCCAGGAATTTCAGGATTCGGAATTGTTATACTTGAGGGATATTTTGTTTTGTAATAATTACCCAATTAAGTTCATTGACAAAATAATGGAAAATAGACGTGTTAAACATGATAGTAGGGTTATTGGGGTTTCTCAGTCTTTAGATTTAGATGTATCAAAAAGTTTCATTTCATTGCCATATGTACCTGGTTTGGGTGAGAAACTTTCACGGGTTTTGCGTAAATTTGGTATTGATACATGTTTCCAATCGTTGAGGCCAATGGGTAGTTTCTTTAGTTCTGGAAAGGATTTAACCCAGGGAAATTTAGTAAGTGGGGTGTATAAAATTCCGTGTTCTTGTGGGAAGTTCTATATTGGTAGGACTCACCAACAATTTGTTGAAAGGTTTAATGAACACCGAAATTCGACAGAAAAAAAACCCTAAAATTAAGCAAGCCTCCAGAAACTTTTGTTTCCGCTTTAGCAGAACATATTTGGTTTCAACCAGATCACTTTGTAAAATTTGATGAAGCCTTAGCTATTTCAAATGATAAGGGGTACACTCAATGGGCGAGGGAAGCCATAGAAATTAAAAAACACATGTTTGCTAACCTTTCGATAAACAGGAAAACAGGTAATTTAAATATTGACCCAATTTATGATAACCTTCTAAAGAGTGAATCAACAGTCAATAAGGGAGTTAAGATTTTAAATAATCACCAGGGGACTATTTTACCTGCTAGACCAAAACGATTTGCTTCAGTAATAGCCAACAAAAGGATTATTTCGCAACAGAATAATTAAAGTAACTTACAGTTTTTTTTATTTTTCCTCAGTAACTCTGGTGTCCTCACTGAAGTAACTCTATAATAGCATCTTTTCCCTACGTGGATCAGTTTGCGCCAATTGTATTTTTTTTTGGTGGTGGTTTTATTGGTTTTTAGTTTTAGCTTGGTTTTTTATCTTGTTCTTCTTGTGTTTCTTTCGTGCTGAAGATGCCTTGTTGGGATACAGGCGAAATATCCGCGTTGTTTTGCATTTGTCTTTTCTTTTCTCTCTACTGGCCGCAGTCTCGTTTGTCGTTTTTTTTCATTGAGATTTTTCTCTTTGTTGGTTTTTGGCAGGGATTAGGCTCTATGACGTCATCATAGGGGGGCACATAAAGTACATGTTTAGGCTCAAATTAGGATCTATGACGTCGTCATAGGGGGGCACACAAAGTACATGTTGAGGCTCGAATTAGACTCTATGACGTCGTCATAGGGGGGCACATAAAGTACATGCTTAGGCTCGAATTAAGCTCTATGACGTCGTCATAGGGGGGCACACAAAGTACATGTTTAGGCTCGAATTGTGAGATTTAAATGATATGGTGGCGTCTCTTGTTTAGTATGGTCAGGGGAGAATATCCGACCACCCCCTAAATAGTATGATATTAGGCCCAAAGTTTTTAAAGTTCTATGAGAGATTCTTGGATTGATATGGAGGTGAAGGCTACCCTTTAAATTTCCTCTACTAGGGTGGTTAAGCTCTCTCTCCATATCAGAGCATATATCTGAAACCAAAGGGCATCTACCTATACTTCAATATATTTTTTTTAAGAGATTGTTAAAAAAAAATAATCATTGTTGTTAAATATTTATCGCAACGAGAAAAAAAACACGGCATGGAAGGTGCGGGCCGAACGTTATAATAGTAAGATATGGCATCGACGCGTAATAAAACTGAAAGGAAATAGTCAGTCTGGACTTCTCCCAGCTAAAGATAGGAATGGGGTCTCAATTACTGATAAGGAAAGAGTTAAAGAGAGATGAGTAGAACATTTTGCCAATTTAAAGAACAATAATAAATTGTTTGAGATGATATCGAAAAGAGCAAAAACTTTGCAGACAATTTGGATGTGAAGAACGATTTATTTTTATGAAGAACGATTTATAGAAAAATAATAAGACTTTAGATACTGTTAGCGTGATTAATATATTTTTGGAATATAGTTGTTGCGAAGTTGGAGATGTGTTACTGAAGATTATGAGTATCTTAAAAAAGGGACTACCTATTGATTTTCGAAAAAATCGACTTAAAGCATTGTATAAGAAAGGTGATAAGAATGATTGTAGCAATTACAGAGGCCTTAGCTAAATGTTTATGTAGGAAGCGAATTACTAAGTATGATAATACTGATTATATTAGGATATTTAAGATATTTTAAAAGAAACTTTTTAGTCCTCAGTTCTATAGATTACGAACAGGCATTCGATTCAACTGATAGAAAAACTATACCGAAGGCTCTATTTCTATGGCATCCCAGATAAGTACGCTAAAGAGATTAGTGCTACGCGCGAGAACAAAATTGCAAGGGTTAAGGTAGGAAGCAGGATTACTAAGGTTCTTGGGTGAACCCTGCGTGACGTTGCTATAACTGAGTTTGAACTCTGGGCCCCGTATTCAGATTACCATATTGTTTTGTATCAGATTAACAATAATTCTTGACTACTAAGGTTCATGCGTCGGCTGTGCAGTGAGTTGCTAAAGACGGGTTTTGAATTCTGGGTGCCGTATTACAAAGCTGATATCAATCCCAGTGCGCCACCACAGGACTTAATTAGCATATTGTTACCATGTTTAGAATTTTTAAATTACACGCCTAAATGGGTCGTCCAACACTCAGATCATAATTATATGATTAAACACAAAAAATTCATAAAACTCCACCTCTTACTATCCTTAGTTATAGTCATTCGACAGAATATGCACCCTTAGTCTTGAACTTTTTTTTTGACATCCTCGACAGTTTAGCAGTGCTATTATTTACTATATTAGCATAGCCATACAGGGGAGAGGTTTATTTCTTCGAAGTGGTCGACAACTTCACCCAATAATTTTAAGGAAAGCAAATGGAACATGTTTTGACCTCAACTTATATTCTTTCTTTTCATAAATCCCAAACAACCTACCAACCCCCTCCCTCCCCCGTAAACATATTACTACAATATAAGTACTGATGTAAATATATTAAAAAAAGAAGTGGGACAAGATAGATTTCTCGTGGTCAGAATACAACAAAATAAGAAAAATATCCAAGATTTTCGAAAAAAAAGACCTCTACAAAGACAAGAGACATGAGTATCACTTAAAGATAATACAAATATTTGTACAAGGTCTTCGGATAAAAGTAACCACGATGAATAAAGGCCAACAGTAAAAAAATACTATAATTTAGAAGACAAGCCATTAGGCTTACCGCTACAGAATAAGAAAATATAATAATATATATGTTTTGCAATATAATTTTAACCTATTAAGATACTATCTATCCAATCTAGCCCAAAACCAAGAAGTGTATTTGACTATTTTTTCCAAATTTCAGTATTTTTTCGACTATTAGTTTACAAGGAACGAAACTAGCTGTCCTTTTATTCCTTGCCGTTAGCAACCCATATTCTAACTGAGGTTGAGGAGCATTAAGTCCATAGGCGACTTGTCTGTATATCTCAAGGACATAGTTGAAAATTACAACATCAAAGTAGCAGTTTAACGAACAGAGGAAATAAAAATCCTCTTTATTGCTGTCGTCTATGTCATCCAACAGTCTCCCTTACTCACAACTATAGTTTGCATACCTTGGATTCTCTTGTTACTTTTGCCGATGATACCACCCTTATTACTTCTGGGAGAACTGAGGATGAGGTTCGTACAAAGTTAGTGGACCTCTTTGAGAGAGTTTCAATTTGGTTTGATGCTAACTCTCTTGCCTTAAATGTTTCTAAAACTAGTTTTTTAGTTTTTTCTCGTATATCCCAGGCTTGTCCTCAATTATCTGAAATTCATATATCCAAAGGCTTTATTAGTAGACCAAAGGATGGCCATGTCCGTTTCCTAGGTATCCTCCTAGATGAAAATTTATCTTTTAAACACCATATTGATTTGATTAAAATGAAGGTATGCAGAAACCTCGGTATTCTAAGAAAACTAAAACACATCTTTCCAGGGCCAATTCTAAGAATCCTATTTCATAGCTTAATTCATTCTTATGTTTCCTATTGTTCAGTCATATGGATGTCTACTTTCCCTTCTTTTCTCAAACCGCTTTCGAATACTTATGATAAAACTATAAATCTTATCCAGGATGTAAATCGTTCGGAAACTAAACCGTTACTTGATATTAAAAAACTTTATATTCTTTCCTGTGCGTCTTTCGCTTTTCTCCAAATCCATGGTGATATTCCTAGATCCCTTAGATTTACGTCTTCTTTTGTATCTGATCGGTCAAATTATCAACTCCGTAGTTCTCTAAATATCCAAATTCCCCATACACCAACAATAAGATCCGATTTTAATCCTCTTGTTGCGTGTCATTTGACATGGAACACCCTTCCCGATTCGGTTCGAGAATGCCACTCGTTTGGCACCTTCAAAAGACTAGTAAAAAAATATTTGTTTTCATGTGATTAATTTTTTTTACTTTTGCCTGCTGCCAATAGTTTTTTTCATTTAATTCTTTTATTTATTTATTTTTTCTCGTTTTATTAAGCAAATGCTTTACATGTTAAAAGTTCAAATGCTTATGTTTATATGTTTAAGTATTAATGTTATGTTTATATTGTTTAAATCTTAAGTGTTTAAATGTTTAATGTTTATTTGATCTTTTCATAATCCCCCTCCTACAGGCCATGGAGCCTTTGTGGGGATTTGTAGATTGTTATGTAATTATTTTACTGGTATATGGAAAATAAATCTATCTATCTATCTATCTAAAAAAAAAAAGAGGAGACAGCTGGAGCTCTGTTCAGTTTCAAGTGATTACAAGTTTGTGCTGTATGTTGATAATATCATACGAGAAGCTTACTCCTCAACCCAGAATTTAACAAGCACACGTAGGATAGGCTTCTCAAAGAGTAGATTCCTACCTATACCACATATATCGACCTATCCTAGAGTATTACTATCCCATTTGGGATTCCCAAACTCAGAAACTGCTTATTTGTCAGTAGGATTGAGAATTTTCAAAATTTATTACTAGAATCATATTCCAACCCCGTTATAGCAACTACGAAAGTACCCTTGAGTTCCTAAATTTATCCACTTTGTTCGATTGGAGATATGATCAAGTAATGAAATTCAGAGAAGCGATATTATCAAACGAGAAAAGTCGATCTATTCTTCCCCTTCCGCACCAATCATTTGACTTCAAGCCGTATCCCAGGGGGGGGGGATTACAGAGTTTGAATACATCCCCCCCTCCATCCTGAATGTTTGCCCAGCTCATAAAAACGTAACAAAATGCATATCAACAATTTTTTAATGCGTTTTTTAAAGTTTTTTTTTTGTAAACCTCCCCCCCCCTTCCCGAAAAAAAAATCCTGGATGCGTTCTTGGCTGACTTACTAGGCATTAGAACAAAAACAAATCGTTAAGTGTAGTACACGCAGATTTGCAACTCCTTGGCGCTCTATTTCGTTAGCATACTTGACAGGTGACGCTTTTTTTGTGTTTTCTTTATAATCGTAAAAAGTAGCGCAATTCGTGTTCATTATCGAGTGCTACGATAGCTTTTTAAATAAACGAAAAAGAATAACGAGTCATGGCAGTCACAGTATTTTATCGAGGGTATTTACTGTGTGTACTTGCAGAGACGCATTGAAAAATGTTGGCATGGGCACCCATATGGGGGGAAGAGGGATTCACCCCCCCCATGGCTGAATGATGCTGCCTTATATTTTTGTTTTGAGATTTCTATTATAAAGGATTGGAAATACCGATTAGACAAGCTAAGCCCCCCCCCCATCTAAAATTCAGCTTATGGGCGCCAATGAATGTTAGGGATATCAGCTATTATTTGGATACAAATTTTAATGCACCTTTGGTTCAAAGACAACTTACCCTGGTTTTGCGCGATGATAAAAATGAGACCATATTATTCAACTACACGCTTTAATTTTAAAATTGCCTCTTATTTAAACCCTTGAACAACAAACTGTTCCCAAGAAGGTTTTAAAATCCTGTTTTAGTTTTTCTAGAAAATAATCTAAATGTAAGATACGCCCTTTTTGTTTTGGACACGACGATATATGTTTAAGACATAGACATTATATGTTTTATAGACATAATATGTTTTTTATATGCTTTATAGACATTATGTGTTTTAATATATGTTTAAGACATTAACTACAATGACATAGAAGAAGAATTTGCAGTAAACTTCTTCTCATCAGCTTCGTCTGAAATTCACTGAAGAAATTAAGTAATTCTTAATTATGCATTGTTTTTACAGATTCAATTTTTTCGAGTTTAATTCCTAAGAAACAGCCACTCCCGCATAAACACCGCAAAATAAAGAATATACACCCAACACTGATAATAAACAATTAACATTATGAAGATGAAAATTTACCTTAACTGCTTCTCCAAGAGAATTACCCCTGCTCCAATCCCTTGTATCATGCACTTGATGTCCTGATGCTGAGCCATTTACACTAACAGCAGCTTTATTCCAATCTGTTAGCCGTTGATTAGTTGAAACTGCACTAATTGGGACAAAAGAAGTGTTGTTCCAATTTCTTATGTCAGGTGGCGGAGGAGCCGAAAGCGTGTCGTCTGAAGAAAAATCTGTGTTGGCAGGAAAATGAAGCCTTCCTTTAGGATATATATCTTCTTCACAATTTAAAAACAGATTGCTTGCATTTTGATTACTCAATTCATTTTCAAAATTTTGAAGGAGCTCTCTGTTTGTGTAACCATCAAAAGGAGCATTGGAATTCATATCAGCAAAATTTTCTAGAAATAGTGGTCCAGCATTAGAGAAATCTCCATTTCCAAGAAGGTTCGACTGACTTTCGCGTAATTCATTGACCATTCCGTTGGTATTTAGACTAGGTAGAAATTGATTACTGCCAGAAATAGCATCAAAGGTCTTGGGTTTGGAGCAATTTATTGGCTCAAACGAACTTAAAAAATTACCATTTTTGAAGTTGCTACGAGTACAACCTTTATTGGAAGAAGAAACAGAGGAAGTGCTTGCATTGATACCGCACTCTGAACTGGTAAGACCTGTTAGATCTATCGCGTCTTTCTTTCGCAATTTCTCATTGTTATTAGCATTATATTCAACTTTCTTGAAATGCAATGAGCTATCTATCCGCTCATTACTTATGTGATTATCTTTCTTATTATGTATGTTCTTCCTTGGCGTGTTTGACATAGGCTCATTTTCACCCGTATATGCTTGAGAGGACCGCAGGGCTAATCGAGCTGCCGTATTAAGGTCAATTATTTCCGGCTTTTTGAGTGTCACTTCTGCAGTGGCAGGTACTTCATCGAGAAGCGTCTTCAAAGACCGGAGAACTTCCTCCTAAAAAAAACGATGATTACTTTTTATTTTCTAAATTTTAGCCGTTTAATGGCAAATATAAGGAATCAATGCAAGGTCCTAAGTCCATGTTAGCAAGTTTAGTGCAACTTACATTGACTAGATTTATCTCAATCTAGAGATCTAATACTGTGCAAAAACAAAAGAGCATGTAAGTGTCACTTCTGTAGTGACAGATATTTTCTGTCTGCAATTTCGTTATCATACATATCTATTTTGAGTGGTAAGCCCAGAATGTAATAAAGAATGTATTTCCAGGTTATAACGTTTTAATGTCAAATCACTTTCAATGGTAATTGCATGGCACTTTAATCGCAATTTCATCCAAATACACTTAAGAGGAAAATTGTGATATTAAATGTCTGTACTAAGGTAGATTATTTCGACTGTTTGACTCTCACTTCTGCAGTGACACGTATTTCACCAAGAAGCGTCTTCAAAGATCGAAGAACATCATCCTAAAAGCCTAAATGGTTACTTTTTATTTTCTATATTATAATTAGTAGTTTTCATTTTAAAAAAAATTTTCTGATCAGATGTAAGAAGTTACCGTACTTATTAAATTATTTTCAAAATAAAAACATGTTTGTCAATACGGTTACGAGCTCCGCAATCCTTTAGCTTTGATCTCGATCAGGAGGGAGAAGTCCCAAAAGTCTTTAGATCCCGCGCATAATATGCCCAAAACAATAGTCAGCAGTTCGTAAAAGTTGTCATTTTTTATGCGCATAGTGACATAGTTGATACAGTTGTATAGAGTACATAGTAAAACAATGATGTACTGATGTATTACTTTAAGTTGTTTGTTCATTAGTATTGTCTGCTGTTTACTTTTCATTTTTCTTAACTGCATTCTTTACAGTAATTGTACTTTTAAAGATGGGCAATAAGATTCATTCATTCAATTGAGCATTATCTTCAATTCAAGATATTTAGTAGATTACAGAACATAGGGATAGATTTTCGAAATAAAAATTAATTAAAATAACTACTTTCATTTTTACAAGTTCCTGAATCACTGTTGCTTCAAAAATACTGTGTGTAGGTGTCTGTAAATCTAGAGATTAGCATTTCTAACTAATCTGGGGAAAAAAAATAGTTATTTTGAACAGCTGCACTATCTAGGTGTTTTCTCTATTTTTCGGGTCCAAAATGATAATATATGAATCGTGAAGGTTCTAGGTTTATAGAAAGGCTTTTCAATTTTAAGTTTCAAACTCTCAATAAACAAGAAAAAAAATGTGATTTTACTTATTTCGAATTTCAGCACATTGAAAAGACCTCTTTTTTAAAGGCTTAAAAATGTAATAGCTCGATTTAATGGGGATTTTACTGCTTAGAAGAAATTTTTATTTGGAAGAGTTTCAGGAACATCCCAAATTTTCAAATAAATGCAGTTTAATGCAAATTGTTTGTCAAAAATAAACAAAAACCTAGTTCCTAACTCGTAACCCCTTAAAAGCCCGAGAGTCGTGCTTTCTTAACCCATAATCCTTTAAAACCCACAAAGTTGTACTTCTTATACAAAAGTGCCCCGACGTTAAAGACACATAAAGAAAATGCATATTCACATTTGAAAAAAAGAAGGATTAAAGCTTATTCTCCTTGATTTTATGTTTAATCTCCTAGTACATCTCAGAACATACCAAATGATGGAATATGAACTTTTAAATCCCGATAAATAGGCCTTTTAGGTACCGAGGACAGTGAAAATGAGATGTGATCATTTTAATCGGTTAAGTGAAAACTTACACAGCCATTTGTATCTTAAAATCAGGATTTCAAATTTTAATGAAAAAAAAAACTTCAAGAAGTTTTTGATAGTAACGTGCATTAGACTGATATTTTTTTGAACTTTTCCAGTCTAATACAAATTGTTTCTAACTGGCAACTCCAGACTTAATAATAGGAATTTATCTAGACACAGCACACAAATTAAGTACTTTCTCACTAGTTAACATATAAACAAATTAACTTCGACACAAAACATTCTTTTTGGTAAAGAGACATAATTTCGAAGTCAATGCGATTCAAACTTGACTACTAACTCAACTGAATTCATATTATACTTATTTTGTTTTTATTTGTCATCTAAAGAAACAATAAAACATGTTTTTCCTAAGGGGAATATTCTTGTAAAACGTCAAGACTCGATGCATAAAATATTAGAACTGCATTATTTTTTTCTTTTTATTTCGGAGCACTATTATTTTGAGACATCCAAACTCGATGCAATGAATGCAAACCGTTTCCTTTATAATACCAATAATAATAAAAACAATAATAATAACAATAACAAAAATAGTTATGATAACAATATTGGTTATGCTAGTAATATTCTAGTTATGTAATAATATGTAGTATTAATATTCTAGTTATGCTAGTACCTGTTATCCAAGTTTGGATGCCTAAAAACAGATTTTTCTTATCTGAAAAATATTGGCTCTCCAAGTTTTTAGCTCCCGCCCCCTAAAAAACGAAGTTTGGATCCTATATACTTAGTAGATATCTTTTCTTGTACTGACTTTAAAGTCCAGAAATTTTGAAGCAAAAGCATGATTATTCTAATTGCCTATTAGCTTCAATATCCTGCACTATTGCAGTGGATTAATCTCTGCTTGGCAATATAGAGCCCGGAGTTTGATTCCATCTGCCGCAAAGTTGGGCTACAGGGCTACTAAACCTTTCGGTAAAAAAAAGACCTGGTAACCAAGAAGTCGACGATTGCCAAAACTCTAGGCACCATCAATGGCTGTGGAAGGTCTTTATCTTTTTTTTTAATATTAGCTTCACTTACATAGTAGCATCTTTAGTAAGTTTCTGAGTTCAGAGTAGTAGCAGCAGCTACTACTACTACTACTAACAACTAACCGCAGCACCAAGCCGCCTGAGGCCAACACAGCTACGCACGCTCCTCCTCCACCCCAATCTATTCAAAACCTCCCTTTTTACACCCGCCCACGAAGTTCCCATTTCCTTTAAATCTTTCTTTATGACGTCCTTCCACCCCAGACGGGGACAACCTGCTTTCCGTTTAGCCCTAGATGGTTGGCCGAAAAGAACAATCTTCGGCAATCTATCATCCTTCATCCGCACAACGTGCCCTAGCCACCTCAACCTTTCTTTCGTTATAGCCCTAGAGAGCGGTATTGAACCACATTTTTGTATAGCCTATTGTTTGAAATACGGTCAGTCAGCCGGGTACCCAGAACAATCCTTAAGCAATTTCTCTGGAAAACATCTAGCAAATCTTCATCCGCTTTTCGGAGCGTCCATGCTTTAGAGCCATATTTGACCACTGTCATCACTGTAGCTTCTAATATTCTAATCTTGGTTTGCAAACTTATCTTCCTATTCTTCCAGACTTTTTTTTAACTGTGAAAATACACCCTGAGCCATGGCTATTCTATATTTAACATCTTCACAGCTCCCACCATCTTTACTAATAATACTACCAAGGTAAGTGAAGCTGCCCACCTGATCAATCTTTTCATTACCCAACGTCACCTTTTCATCTTCCCTTATTCCTGGCCTTAATGACTTAGTCTTCCTAACATTAATTTTCAAACCAATTCTAGCACCCTGAACTCGCAAAACCTCTAAAACTTCATTGATTTTGCTCACACTTTCATCTAGGATGCTTAAACCATCAGTATAATCCAAGTTCAGGAGACTTTTTCCTCCCCATTTGATTCCGTGGTCTCCCATTACCTTTCCTGTGCTCCTTAAAACAAAGTCCATCAAAATAATCCATACAAAGGGGGATAGAACACAACCCTGCTTAACTCCTGATTTAATACAAAACCAGCTGCTAACCTCATTTTCTACCTTAACCGCAGTAGTGTTATTCCCGTGCATAGCACTAATCACTTTAATGTATTTGTCTGGTATACCATACATGGATAAAACCTTTACTAAAGCTCTTCTATCAACAGAATCGAACGTTTGCTCATAATCTATAAAACTGAGGACCAAAGGTGTTTGAAAACTCAGGCACTTCTCAATTATTAGCCTAAGAGTGAAAATTTGGTCGACACATCCTCTACCTTTTCTAAAACCGCACTGCTCTTCTCTTAAAACTTTGTCTACGGCATCTCTCAGTCTAAAAAATATCATATTACTAAGTAATTTACTACCTACAGAGACCAGACTAGTGCCTCGATAATTACCACACTCACTTTTATCACCTTTCTTATAAAGTGGCTTAATTAAGGTTTTCCTAAAATCGTTAGGTACTTCCCCTTTTTCAAAAATCATATTCATAATCTTCAGTAACTTATTTCTAACCTCAGAGCCACCATATTTAAGAAACTCATTTACCTTCCTATCAGCACCTGGAGCCTTATTATTCTTTAATCCTTTTAGTACTGTAGCTAATTCCTCCTCACAAAACAAAATTCCCTGCAATTTTCAACCTAACAACCTTAGCCATTACTGAGACATAATAGATACGCCTTTTTGTAAACCTGGAGGCCCTTAAACTGTTCAGATCAAATTCAATAACAGTAATAATAGCAGTAGCAGTTACAGTCGACGTATATTGATGGCGAAGAAAAAATTCTGGATATGCACACAACTATGCTTCAGAAGTTTCAGCAAGATTATTACTTTTGCACATAGAAGGGGTTCCATGAATTCCAAGGAATTGGGCAGTCATGACTTCCCCTTTCTTGTTTATGCTAGTACAAATCTTTTCAGGCTACATGAGCTCATGAAAATAACTTTATGACCATCTTCCTCAAAAACTTGCCGATGAATAGTCATACTGACTAATTTTGAATAAGCTCCAAGAAGCCTTGTGTAGGAACCAGAGGCTACGTATTCTCCTCCTCTACCCCAGCCTATTCAAAGCTTTCCTTATCTATTCTATTCAAAAAAAAAAAAATAATAAGGACAGTCAACTTCTATTATCCCTGATCCGTGAAAAAAAAAGAAAGCAGTGGCATTTTATAAGAGCTGTACTCAGGTCAACCTATGAATGATGTATTATATCAAATAAGAATCAACAGCTAAGAATTCGAAAAGGGAACGCCGAATGTAATTTTGTTTTTCTGAAATGGCAAAAACACCAGGTTCCAAAATTAATTAATCTTTTTATAAATACAACTAATTTTTGGAAACATTACTCGTTTTCTTCGGAAAAACTAGTTTATTATAAACTTCTTTTTAATAACTTACTGAGGTGTTATGATTTTCAAGAAGCTAAAATCTCATAGTTTTCGAAAAGCCTGTGAAATTTAGTCACAATAGAAAATATTCCGCTGGATTTTTTCAACCTTAACAAAAAAAAATTCAAATAAAAATAGAAATCGTCTATTGGAAATCCAATCAAATATCAAGGTTATTTAACGTAATTCCAAGATTTGAAATTAAACGGTCTTCAAAAAACAAGTAACTTTCGGAAAAAGACATTATTGGGGGGGATAAGGGGATTCAAGCCCCGTAGCCCCTCTTCCCCTGGATACGACCATGATCCCAGCTATAAGGCCAAATATTACTATATTTTAGAAATCTCATTATGAACTTTAGAATATTGTTTTTGGTATGAACTTTGCCTTAAAGCCTGTTAAAATTATTTTTTATGTATTAATGCAGGAGAAAATTCGAAACAAGAATTAGGTGCTCTAAACAGGGACGTACATAGGTATTTTTAATGCGTGATGGACAATAAAGAAAGTTATTTAATAATTGGAATAAAAAGTTCTCAGATAATTGGGAAAATTTAGAATTTCAGAATGAATGGGGCCTTTTGGTCCCTCCCTACGTACGTCCCTGACACCATATTAACTAGAAAAAAAATTTAGAAGGTAATGCTTACTTACTTCTCCAAAAGATCTGCCGAGCCTTTCAATTCGTCCTTAATGACAAATTTTGAAACTTCAAGCCCTTACAGACAAACCCTCTATACAAGCGCTAAGAATTCATAGTTCTTTTCCTTTTGCTTCAGAGGGAATGGGAAAACACTTGGGGAGCATAGCTTTCCTGGAAATTCCTTTTTTTAGACTTAATATAGTTCTTGGTCAGATAGAGAAGAAAAAAGAAAAGCGAAAGAAAAAAAAAACATAAAAAAAGAAAAAAAGACAGATGAAGTTCATCCAGTAGCTTGGAATCAATAGGATGATTATTTTCACTTCACGCCACTACTGCGGTACCGTAGCGAATTGATCTAGGGCCCAGACTGAATCTCAGCTACAACAAGGCTGGGCGACTGGCTTAAAAGCTCTTCCAATAAAAAAAAATACATAGCAACTAATTGTCGATACCATCAATGACTCTGGATATTTATTATCTTTTTATTATATATTAGCTTCATTTACCTAGGTAGCATCATTAGCAAGTTGTTGAGTTCAGTATTAGTATTAGTAGTCGTAGTAGCTGCTTAAGTTGAATGAAAGGCCAGCCGAGATGGTTAGTCTTCAGTTTACATACTTTTAAAAGAGTAATTTTGAACAAAAAAAGGTTCCATTATTAATAACATGTATATCCAGCTGTGCCCTGTATCAAACACTCTAACCTTCCAAAATATAAAATAGGGCCCAGAAAGTGACCCCGACATTACTGGAATTTAATTTTAAAACTGTCAGTAGAGTACTGTCCCCTTTAATCGGGTATCATTTTTGTTTTAATTTCATATCAAATGATTAGCGTAAAAATCACTGAAAGGTAAACAATAGCTATAACAGACAAAATGTTTTAATATTTTAAAGAAAGTAGTTGAGGCAGGTATCAGGAATCAACTAAGATATACGAATATTACGGAAAATTAGTCCGAGAAGCGACTGCTTAAACTATACAATATAAAAAGAAGACATATTTTGGATTACAAAATGAGTCATCTCCTATAGAGTAGAATGAGTCAAGATCCCATAAAATAGAATAAGGTTAAAGAACTGTTGGTGGCGCAAACGGTGTAAATGAATTTTGACTTTTAAGTTGCTGGGTCTTTTTTACAGGGACAAGTAGCAAGTTTGTCGCCCAGCCTTAGAGCAGCTGAGACCGAATCCAGGGCCCTGTATTTCCATCCAGAGATCAATCCACTCAGCTACCAAAGCATCGACGTTCTTTGGGGGAGGAGGTGGGCTGTGCACCCTAGATTACCCCCCCCCCCCCAAAAAAAAAAATCTGAAAAATACTATTTCTGGAAGTATCTTCGTTGACAAAAGTACCTTTTTTTAGTATTTTCATTGAAAAATTTGAAAAAAACCCATTTACCCCCCCCCCCCCGGAGATATTGAAAAAAAATTTCCCTAAATATTCGCTAATTGATGCCACTGTACCACAGGTTAATCAGCTCACATTATTCACATTATTCATTTATTAACCAACCTCAACTACTTATCTTTAAGATACTACAGAATGTTCGTCCGGAAATCGATTGTTTACCCTAAATAATAAGAGAAATAGGACTCACTTCACATTTTAGAAGTACTTTCATCTTACTTGGTTCCAAGTTAACGTCTATTTCTAACGGTGACACATTTAGCGATACAACACCAACAGGATACTTCTTCAAACCTTTTAAATGGGTACTAGTGTAGTTTTGTAGCATCTAAAATATAGAAACCCTTATATACTGTGCTAACATTATGTTGGCGTAGTGGCCTATTCTGAGTCCATATCTAGGCGGAGCGAGAAGACCGTAATCATACTACGTTTAATATTAGCACGCTATGGGGGAAAATCCCATGAAAGAAAATTTTGAGTCAAAGCAGCCAAACTTCATCAATGGAACAGTTTCAGTAAAATTATGTAGTTTTTTGGTTCTGAATTTGTTTGAATTTTTTAAGAGGAAAGGGCAGGGGGACGGGGTCTTGAGCTTATGCTCCATAGTTGACCTTCTACCTTCCCCAGTAGAACTACTTAGTTACCCTGTATACCCCCCCCCCCCAAAAAAAACCGATGCCACCGAAGCTCAATATTTGGCAGCTCATTCATTGCAGCAGATACACATTAGGTACAATAGCAGCCATATTTAAATGATATCATATCCAGGAGGAATGAGAGAGCTCTAGCCTATTGTGATAAAATTAACTCATTTGGGGAAAAATTCCCCTTTGTAGGCCAAAAAAAAAAAAAACAGGGGAAAAAAGAAACAGCTGAATGCTAATAACAGTCATAGCACCAGAGGCACTTTCATTCTGCAACCGATATGAATCAATAAATATCGTTAAAATATTAAAATGATAATCAAATTTCGTAGTTTTCAGTCTTTCCAAAGATCACACTGAGATTACTTGAGTTTTTTTTTTCTGAAAGGAGTAGTCCAAAACACTGGCAGCTTGGATTTTAATTAAATAGAAAGTTTCTTTGAATTTCAGGGAAAATAGCTTTGTGTTACTTTTGTTTACTTAATTAATTTTGATACTTCTGTTTATTACTCCCTCCCAGATTATAAATAATTAGGGCTAGGCTAATCTTCAAAAACACAGACACACTTATTGGGTAGTCAGGATAGACGCAAATATTCTAGGGTGCTATATATTCACGGCTCAATATTATATGTCCAGTGGAATTGTCAAATCATTTACCATCTCTAATTTATTTTTAAATTATTTCAGAGCATCAATTTTGAAAGATCAGGATAAAACAGTAGCATTATAATTCAATAAGCAACACTACTTTTCATGGAAAACTCGTTTTGTACCCCATCACTTATAAAGTTTACTTTAAGAGCACCCACTCTTGAAACATCCGGATAGGAATGTCCCAGTGTAACAATTTTCTACGACAATTTTCCTGAAAAACGACAATTTTCTACGACAATTTTCCTGAAAAACTACGACAATTTTCCTGAAAAACTACGACAATTTTCCTGAAAAACAAGCTTTCATGCTTCGACCACCATTAATCGATTAATTTTGGGAGCAGCCATTTTGAAACATCCAGAATTGAAGTTATCAGGTATTTTTCAGTAGGCTGCCTCAATACATGGCTAATTGTAGAAAGAGAAAAGCCAAGACAGATCAGAATCCTCAGAGAGGATTGAGCCATTTTATAACATATAGTTGCAACACTTTTTGTGAAAAGCACACCTTGCACCTCTCCCCCCCCCCCGTCACTTATAAATTTATTTTGAAATTAGACATTTATGAAACCTCAAGATAGGACTGAGCCAGTGAGACCTAAGTCACTGCAACAATTTCCATGAAAAACACACCTTCCATCCACATTGCTTGTAGATAATTATTTTGAAAGCAGCCAATTTTGAAATATCAGGACAGGGACTGTGTCATTGTAAAATATTTCACAACAACACTTTTTTATGAAAAGAACGCTTTCCATTCCAAGTTTTCAAGTTTTGTTTCGAGGAATGCAGTTGAATTTCTCACGTCACTTCTGTTGCTTGGAGTGGGATCAGACCACTTGGAGTTTGTGAGTAAGACGCTAAGCTTGGCCACGAAACCGGTCTCAGTGCTCTTCAAACTACAGAAGTGACAAAGTTTCAGTTATTGTGAACCTTAGCTTGCTGAACATGTCACAAAAAAAATGAAATCGACGATCAAGCACCGTAATGCGATTACGTTTTACGCTAAACTGAAAAAAATCTCTCGAGGAGACAAACAAAATGATTCGAGAGGCTTACGGGGAATCTGCTCTGTCCTACTCACAAGTTACGAAGTGGTTAATGGTTCTTAACAAGGACTAGGAAGAGTTACATGGCGAACGATGCTCCGTGCAGCCCTCAATCAGCGAAACCAAAAGCAATGTGGCTCATGTTTGACAATTGTTGGACCGTCAACCGGGTTTTAAGATGGTTGCCTAAGAACTGAAACTGTCGTCTATTGTTGTGTTCTACACAACAGGACTTCTCTATTTCAATACATTTTGGTATAGCATAGAATCAATATTTCTTCAATCCTTGCCATAGGCAGGTGTTTAGAAACATTGAGGTTTTGATTCGGTGACATAGCAGCGTCACTTGAAGCGGTTGGTTCTGAAAATTCTCAAGTTCCTAATTGTTAAATTTTGAATTTAACATCGAGGAAAATTAATATGTTTCCTTATCATAGGCAGCGCAATCGCGCAGCCTTAGTAAAGAAAAATGTTGGCACAATGTATTATTTTTTTTATTTTTTTCTTTAGACCAGGGCACTTCGTATCGATGGAGTTGTCGTAGAAACTTCGAAAAAGGCTCATTCAATTGGCAATTGGAGTGGCTCGTGCCCTTTTTAATAGTCGAAAGGAATGGAAGGCAACTAACACCCCTTCCACGCCTACATTTCCCCAAACATATCCAATCAAAATTTTGAGATAGCAATTTTGTTCAGCGTGGCTGATTTTCAGATAGAAATTATGTTTTTGAGGAGGACACTCCCCCAGAGCCTTCAGGGCAAGGGTTATATGCCCCCAGGGCATATAAGGTTTTTATAGAAAGCGTTGTTGTAGAAAATTTAAAAAAGATTCATTCGATTGGAAATTCAAAAGGCTAGTGCCCTTTTTAATAGTCAAAAGTGACTGGAGGGCAACTAACCCCACTTCCACGCCCACCATTTCCGCAAACACATCCAATCAAATTTTGAGATAGCCATTTTGTTCAACGTAGTTGAAAATTCTGGAAATTAGGTCTTTGAGGATGACAACCCCCCCCCCCACAGCCCTCAGGGCAAGGGTTGTAAGTTATGTCCTGGGGGAATATAACGTTTTTATAGAAAGCGTTGTCATAGAAACTTCAAATAGGGCTCATTTGATTGGAAACTGAAATGGCTAGTGCCCTTTTTAATAATCGAAAGTGATTGAAAGGCAACTAACACCCCTTCCACGCCCACCATTTATCCAAAGACATCCAATCAAAATTTTGAGATAGCCATTTTGTTCAAAGTAGTTGAAAGGTCCGGAAATTATATCTTTGAGGATGACACTCCCCCACAGCCCTCAGGGTAAGGGTTGTAAGTTATGCCCCGGGGGCATATAAGGTCTTTATTGAAAGCTTTGTCACAGAAACTTAAAAAAGGGCTCATTTGATTGGAAATTCAAAGGGCTAGTGCCCTTTTTAATAGTCGAAAGCGATTTGAGGGAAACTAACCCCCCTCTCACGCCCGCCTTTTCCCCAAACACATCCAATTGAAATTTTAGATATCCATTTTGTTAAACGTAGTTGAAAGTTTTAGAAATTAGGTCTTTGAGGATGATAACCCCCTCAGAGTCCTCGGGGCAAGGGTTGTAAGTTATGCCATGGGAGAATATAAGGTTTTTATAAATAGTGATGCTGTAGAAACTTCAAAAAGGGCTCATTCGATTGGAAATTAAAAGGGCTTGTGCCATTTTAAACACTCGAAAGTGATTGGAGGATAACTAACACCCCTCTCGCATCCACCATTTATCCAGACACATCCAATCAACATTTTGAGATAGCCATAGAAACTTGAAAAATGGCTCATATGATTAGAAATTCAAAGGGATAGTGCTCTTTTTAATAGTAAAGTGATTGGGGGGCAACTAGCCCCCCTTTCACACCCACCTTTTCCCCAAACACATCGAATCAAAATTTAGAGGTAGCCATTTTGTTCAACGCAGTTGAAAGTTCTAGAAATTAGGTCTTTGAGGATGACAACCCCCTCACAGCCCTCAGGGCAAGGGTTATAATTTATGCCCTGGGGGTATATAAGGTGTTTATAGAAGGCGTTGACGTAGAAACTCAGAAAGGGCTCATTCGATTGGAAATTGAAAGGGCTAGTGCCCTTTTTAATAATCGAAAGTGATTGGAAGGCTTGATATTTTTACAGTAAAGAACGATGTGGGTACAATGTAGCCTTTTTTTTCTCTTTTTTTTCTTTTTTTTTAGACCAGGGCACTTCGTATCGAAGCAGTTGTCGTAGAAACTTTGAAAAGAACTCATTCGATTGAAAACAAAAAGGGCTAGTACCCTTTTTAATAGTTGAAAGTGATTGGAGGGCAACTAATCCCTCTCCCACGCCCACCCTCCCATTTGCCCATTATGTTTAAAAACTAAATGTTGCCTTAAGATTACATTAAAATGCACTTTGTTAATGTTAATTCCCAATAAGACATCTCAGCAGTATCCCAAGAACGACTGAAGGTATTATGTTCAAACTTTCGGGGCTACTTCCGCTCTTAAAATTTAACCAAATCAAAATAGCGTAAGTGTATCCAACATATCAAAGAAAGAAAACAGAATTTTTTGCGAATGGTATCAAGTTTTCTATTTCAGGTCAACTAGAGGAGGTATGAAACTAAATTAAACACCACTATTTGTGTCCAGATTTTTAAAAGGGTGTATGTTGTTAAAAATTGCTGAAAAATTTTCTCCAGCATACAAATATCAGGCCAAACTATAAAGTCTTAAAAAAAGACGAAAAGACTTAAACTATTGTTTTCTTTTTCCCTGAAAAGACTAAGTCAATATAAAAAGAACAGAAATTAATTAAAAAAACTTTTTCCATAAAATAAGTTTTTCAAAGAAAATTAAAGAACTCCATTAAACAAAAAATGAGCAAAAATCAAATCAAATAATCTACCAAGCGTGAAACTACCACAAATCAGCATCGATAAATAAATGGAACCCAAAACGAACAGAAATTACAATAAATAACCGAGTCAAACTCAAAACGAGCAGAAATTTACATGAGTAGGGCTCAAAACCCCTATGCCTTCCCAAAGCCAGAACATAATTTGCACTTTACTGAAAAAAATACAAATGAATGTGCATCGTCAGTTTAATATATACATATACTGATATTTATTAATCAAAATTTTAATATTATTTGATTTGTTAAAGTTATAGAAGTAAAAACATAGGTTTAAAGGAGTTCTTTACGTTTCTTTGAAAAGCTTATTTTGTGGAAAAAGTTTTTTAATTAATTTGTCATAAAACCACTGGAGGTGTAATAACTAGAAGCAGACTAGGAGGTGTCTAATTGCAGGACGGGGACCTATTTCTGACATCGACAGAAACGAATGGGAAGGAAAATACAAATGCAGGTCTCCGTAATCACCATCTCAATAGTTATATCTATTATACCACCCGCAAATTAATTTTTCTCAACTAAATTATATCTATTATACCACTCGGAAAATTAATTTTCTCAACTAAAGTTAGTTTGAATATTTCAACGATATACAACGGTGACTATTTTAAATGCAAAGACAGTTAATAGTAGAAACGCACGTTATTACCTGTTTATAATGTTATTTTATTTTTTTAGGAGAGCGACAAGAAGATAGAATAGAATAATGATTTTGAATTATGTGTCTCCGGTATTCAGTTAGGTCGTAAAATTTATTAAAAATTAATTTATTTCGTTCATTTATATTTATTTCACTTATTTTATTATTATTTATCGTTTTGTCATATTTTATTCTTTGGGGGGGGGGGTATGTGTATGGGTTAGCAAAAGTGCTAACCCATACACGAATTAGCACTTTTGTCCATTTCACAGTGGCTGTAAAATCACAGGGCTTACTGAAAGCATTGGGTGAGAGGAAGGAAGTGCAGATAGGGACGGGGTTGGAGTTAGAACCTCTGATGAGCTTGGCAATTTGCCACCAGCTTCATGGGCTAAAAACCATTTGGTTGGTCTGTATTTAAGAGCACAGATCTTCCTTACAAATACAATCTGGATTGAAAGGGGATATACCTTCCATATCCCTTCTGGATGTTTGATGATATAAAAGCTAATGGTAAAAATTTTCCTATCAACCCAGCTGTGATGTAAATGGTGACAGTTCTTCTCGATGTTGACGGTTGCTTGATGAAAAAAAAAAAATACTACTAATTTTGATAATTAATTCTGTTAGGAATACATAGCTGTTAGATATTTCAACTATTGTGAAAGGGTTCTGAAATGCCACAGCCATTTCGTTTCTGCCAGATTTCTACTTCTCTTGATGAATAATGATGAAGACCCGCGTCCAGCCAGCGACTCGTGAAGTTTCTAACTCGTGAATAGGCCCAAATCTGATGTAAATTAAAACTGGGATTTGAGAAAGACGGATCAAAACAAAAAATTTTACGTCAGCAATGATCGCCCCAGTGGCGCGCCACTGATGCTATTTTTTTCCCTGCTGCCGCCGATCTTTCCTTTTCGGCACGGCAACGGGGCCTGGTGGTATAATAGAAATCACAAAATAACATTATAAAAATAAACCTAATTACTTGAACTACTTCATCACTGGTGACGAAACCTGTGTTTTTGAGCTTGGACCAGAAATAAAGCACCAAAGCTCTTGGTGGCATACCAACAGGTCTCCCAAACTCAAACATGTAAGAGTCAGGAAATCAAAAATAAAAACAATAATTATTGTCTTTTTCGACAGCAAAAGAGGGGTCCATAAGAGGTTTGTTCCTCAAAGACATACAGATAACGCTGCCTACTACCTGAATGTGCTGGAAAGGTCGAGAAAAAGTTCACAGGGTGAGAGAAGAAATCTCCACTACCTTGCAACTGCGTCACGACAATGTGAGTTGCCATAGTGCGGGGTACGAACATGCGAGTTCTTGGCCAAAAGTCAGGTGCCAACTCTACCCCACTACCTATAGTCCTGACATTACCCCATTAGATTTCTTTTTGTTCCTTTGGATTAAGGCAGCCCTGAAAGGAACCCGTTTTTCGTCCACAGAGAGATCCAATCAGCAATGACTCGAAGACAACTTCCAGGGCGCGTCCCGGTCATGGCAGAGTCGCTGGAAAAAACAAGTAGATGCCCAAGGACTGTACTTCGAAGATTTTAATTGTTTTTGCAGATATGTTCAATAAGTTAAATTACAAAATGATAATTGCATTACTTTTGGAATACATCTCAAAAATTGGTAAATGCATAAGAAAAGGTATAACTATATAAAATTCAAATTATAAAAGTATAATATCAAAATATTAGCAAATATATTAAAAATGTATGTTAATTTTCTGGTTCCACGAAAACCACTTTGAAGTCCTCAGGAAGACCAAGGAACCCAGTTTGAGCCTTAAAGTTAACTTAACCATTATTATTACTTTTTTTTATCAACGTTTTTTTTACTTAGTATAAATATAAAACTATTTCTGTTCTATCAATAATTAGTAAATATGTAATATAAACATTCTTTAAGAGAATTGAATTTTGTGCGCTATAACATCGCTCTATTACATGCTGGGACCAGAGCTGAGTAACGTTGTTAATTTAAATCATGAAGGAACATTACCGATGAAACTAGCGGCACAAATAGCAGTGTGATTGTATAAAAGTCAATTAGAAAATTATAAATCAAAAAGAGCCAATTTGGAAACTTAAAATGGAATTAGGAAGCGCAAGTTAAAGTCAAATAACAATAAAAAAGAAATAGAGCTAAGATGGGAAACAAGAAAAGAAGAAAATTATAAAAACAAGTGGGAAAAATATAAGCATCATTATTATTTTAATTGGAATTACTATCATCGACTATGCTTTTCTCAAAGCTCAGCTTTATTTTTCAGGCTCAACAGCTTGCACAGTCAGTGCCATGAATATAGATAGTAGGAGGCGAGACAGCAGCCCCCCCCCCTATCAGAAACCTTAACAAGGTTATTCTATTTGGCCATTTGCAATACCTTTGAAACTTTTGGAAGTCGTACTGGTCTATCGTTTACAAAGAAGAACATTCTATCCGGACTTGAAAACGTCATTTCTGATAATCGGAGAAAATTTGGCTTTGGTATGAAAGCCACCAATGCCTAAAAATAGAAATTAAATAAATAAATGAAATTCAAGAGTAATTATACAAGAGTAAAATTAAAGAAAGTGCAAGTAACCTGTAAATTAAGCATAAATAGTAAGTACACAAACAAATCATTCATAATTAAATCAAAACTAATTAATGAATTAAAAAACAATTAAAGCAATAACTATTCATAATAATTACTATAGATATAAAAACTCTCACGCATGACATAGAAACAAAACGAACGAATAAAGTAATAAGGTACTAATAATCTGTCCACTAAGGATATAAATATAGATTATAAATAAGACTAGTAAATATATAAATAA
The DNA here is from genome assembly GCA_029168905.1 of Artemia sp. Kazakhstan ARC1039. NCBI lineage: Eukaryota > Metazoa > Arthropoda > Branchiopoda > Anostraca > Artemiidae > Artemia > Artemia sp. Kazakhstan ARC1039. Next base: position 349 of record JAQQPU010007488.1, on the reverse strand, counting down.
TAAATCATAAACATCTAAATAAGTAAGTATAGGCTATCATCCTATAAAATACAATACAAATAAAAAAAGTAGATGGGAACCCAACCTGAAATTAGTAATTTTTTTTTTAGTACCTTTACGTTTGATGTATGGTTATCGTCTTATGGGAAAATATTTTGCTTGCTGGTATTTATGTTTTATTTTTGCGTGTATATTTTTTAATGTTTACTTTTTGGTATACTCCCAAGAGAGAGAGTCACTAAAGTAAATCTAGAATGTTTGTATTGCTGGTATAAAAATAAGGAATTAAATAAGAATTATAATTGCAATAAGAAAGATAAATTATAAAATTATAATAAGAGGGAAAAAA